>JAJAQA010000002.1:25437955-25532955 GCA_021464565.1 Rutilus rutilus
TTTACATTACATCATGTGAAAATGGGCATAATAGGTCACCTTTAATGGAAATGCCGTCATTTCGAAATAGTTTTTTATCGGCATGTAGAAAATATCGCAAAAGTTTTGCTAAAAACTGTAATGGAAACCAGGCTAATGAGCACTTAATAGGATCAACTAAACGCTGGATTTTCAAAAGTGAAGTTTTCATGGCACCATTGTTGCAGAACGAACGTTCCTGAATGAATTGCACGCCGGTCTGTTATTGGGAACATCAATTTGACATTTTCACGCCCCTAAACATGACACCGAACAAATCGAACTGTGATTGGTTGTTTTGCATATTGGTCAGACGACCTCTGGGGAGGTCCTTGGTCAATGAAAGCTGCTATGGAGTCCAGACCTTCTTCTTCTACTCACGACTATAGGAGCTTAATAATCACATTTTGTGGAGAGTTTGGCATTGATACACTTGATGCAGGATGTACTTCAATGTTCAACAACATTTGAGATATGAAGCGTGTGTAATTGTCAACTAAACTTGCGCTGATCATTGCTTACGGTCTCACGCACTGCGGTAAGCTTTAAAATGCGATGCTTCTGTTCAAGTCTTTTTCTTTGCTTTTTCTCAGTCAGAGACTGTAATTGTACTTATTCAATATTTATTATCTTATTCTAATGGTTGTATTTGTATCCTCAGGTACCTTTGAATTTCCGACAGGAGACACAGAGAGAACTGCTCTGCAGGAGAACTGAATGTACTAAAGCTGGGCCGCAGGCTGGAAATCAGCACTAAAATGCGTGTGATAGGAAAAATATGGGCTGGCATATGTGCGTGCACATCCTAATTTAATCATGCAAATTCACTATGGGCACACACACCACCTCAAATATTGTTAAGTCTCTCTGATGTTAACAGAGTAGCTCATCTGGAGCATGACCACAATACTTACAATACTTCACACAATTAGGAGAAACTGGAGGTCCTTTCATGGGGTCCTGGCTCACCATAAAATAAGACAATACTATTTTATTTTCGTTAGAGGAAAAGGAGAGCCAAATAGAAATCCGTTTCCATATCAGTTATAAATAGATAAATACATTCTTTGTATATCTGTTATTTTAGTTTCATTAAAATGCTATTATAGTCTTAAATATTTTTAATTCGTTTTTATTTTTGTATTTTCCATTTTCGTTTTAAATTACATCAAGTTAAACTAAATGAAAATGAGAAATGCTACTTTGGCAACTAGCTGAAATGAAAAAAAAGTGTTTTTTAATATTTTATTTTATTTCAAGTAAGGCATTTTTTTATGGTTTTAAATGATACTTTATTCTGATTGGTCAAGCGCGCCATCCAACGGTATGTTATTCCCCAATAATACATTTGGTGAGCTAATAAAATAATACAACTCAAATCAATATTTTGTGTACAGTTATTTAATGATGTCCACCGGGTATCGCAGACTCGCTCTCTCGTTTCACACAAACGCAGCGGCTGCCATTTTGCGACGACTGATTTGTACACGGTCATGGATTATAAAATGACAAACAGGTACGATTTTTAAAACAATTTCATCTCAAATCAATATATCTTATCCCCATAATTATTTATGTGGCGAAATGCCGTGAAATAATTGTTATGACTGTATCTTATCCCTTAAATGTCCGTCTAGTTTGAACTTGCCGCTTGCTAGCAACGACTTTCTCCGTGGAAGCTTTGTGTTTAAAGAGCTAATAAAATATTCCCATTCAAGTCAATATATCGTGTCTAATTATTTCCTAATGTGGCAAATAGCTGTGTAAAAAGCGGGATAATGTACATCCAGCCGGTTGTTATGGCAGAATAAACACCTTCAGGCTGATGCAAGTCCCCTCATCTCAGGGTCCTGATCAATGTCAGGGTTTATTCTGCGATAACAAACATCTGGATGTACGTTATCCCTTACATATCACATGCTAATAGCATGCCTCAATAGATACACGCTGTGGTTTAAAACCATGTGTGCCACATTAAGAGGTAATCAACCTGATTTCCATTAATTTCAGGATAATTAAGCCAGAAATCAACAAATCAATAGTTCTGCTTAATTATCCGCGTTAGAATTACAAGATAGTTTATAAATAGCACAGATACGGATGGCATCCAGAGAGCACTGAGGAAATTGCAGCACAAGCCGTCAAACAGCGCAATTACACTGGTGAGAGCTACAAGCCTTTTGCAGTCAGTGCCAGTGTTTTCACATCTCTCTGAAAGCAGGAGACGTTTTCCCACAGACTCACCCACCCACCCACAGTCCAACATCTTATTGGACCATGAAATTAATACACAGCTATAAATTATTCACTATTGTGAGGCCTTTTATCTGACTATCGGTTAGACATTGTGACGCGCCTGCGTGTTGACAATGCAGATCTGGACAGGGGCACGGCCTCTCGTTTGTTACACTTTGAACATCAAATTTAACAAGCTGCAGTGCAGCTAAAACAAACTTTATCATAAAACAGGCTCTATGACCCAAGACTATTAAATGGCTCAACTTGGCAATGTGTCCCCAGGGTTTTTCCATTACAGCCTCCTGTGAAAAGAACAGACCTCAGTAATTCATAACACCTGAAGCCT
The DNA here is from genome assembly GCA_021464565.1 of Rutilus rutilus. Classification (NCBI taxonomy): domain Eukaryota; kingdom Metazoa; phylum Chordata; class Actinopteri; order Cypriniformes; family Leuciscidae; genus Rutilus; species Rutilus rutilus. The sequence goes on from JAJAQA010000002.1 coordinate 25,440,558, forward strand.
CATGTATTTTATCTCTCAATTCATGAGCTGGCAGCAGAATTTGCAGGCTTCATCTCATATCTTTGTTGACGCTAAATATGTGAATGGCCAGAATACCAGCCCGGGAAGAAAGGGGATGGAAGTGTCAGCAGAATAATGTGATAGAATATTTAGTTCTTGTTTCTGAGCAGCTGATGCAGTTTTATGATTGTGTTAGAGTGAAAATGCTCTAGTATTTGTGAGAAACTGAGTTAATCTTAACACCCAACATAAATAAAACAAACAAAAAAAACATTTGAGAATAGACTACAAAGATGTAGGCCGATAGTCCACTTATGCACTTGATTATGTGCAGCAAAACCCATTTTCAAATCTGGCTTGCGTTATTCCCTAAAGCATGACATGATTTTCTGTCATCCCTCCACTAGTAAAAAGCAAGTTGAACGCACTTAAACGCCACCATAATGTTGTAAATACGAGTGGGAAGCCCCGATCCTTATGAGTTGGGGGTGTGTCAGCGAGAAACATGGCGGAATACCATACCTAATGTTATTTAGCAGTAATATTGTTAGGCTTTTCTAATTGCCTGCACAGAATATGATGGCATTATAATATAACAATGTAATATGTAACGATAAAGATTGCGGTGGCTTCATAAATTAATTGAAAACATTTAAAAAAAACAAAGTACACCTGGTGCACATTTCTTTGTTCTTCATTTTCTAGAACTAGAGTTTAAGGACCATGCTGTTTTTAATTAATTAAGAAAAAGTACACCGCCATCTTACTCCGACGAAAGTGACTTGAACGCATATGCCGTCGTAAACACGACTTCCCACCTCGTACGTACGAACTTCCCAGGAAGACTTGAATGCAGCATTAATCAACATATGCAGAAGAATTCTTCAAACAAACTAAATTTCCTCGAATTATTATTTTTTTAAATGTGGTATTTTAAAAAACAAATGCAATGCAAAGCATAACATAACATGACCAAGAAAAAAAAAAAAAAAAGCCAAATAAAGCAAAGCATAACATAACATAAAAAAAGAAAGCAAAACAAAAACGCTTTACTGATCTGTTTGAACTTGAAAGGAGATTGTTTTGAAATTTTACCTGATCAATATAGTTTAATAAAAATGTTTTAATCAATTTCAAATAAAATTTAGATTTCACTTAGACACTTGCTGCACTTTAATTCTTGAAAAAAATAATATTATATAACAGTAAAAACTATTCAGTAATATTTAAGTATTAAAGCAATATTATTACTTTGATGTGCGCTCTTGAGATAAAGGGCCCTATTTTAATGATCTGAAACGCAAGTGTCAAAGCGCAAAGCGCAAGTAACTTTGTGGGCGGGTCTTGGCGCTGTTGCTATTTTCCCGGCGGGATAAATTACTCTTGCGCCTGGCGCAAATCTAAAAGGGGTTGGTCTGAAGTAGCTTCATTATTCATAGGTGTGGTTTGGGCGTAACGTGAAATAAACCAATCAGAGCGACATCTCACATTTCCTTTAAGAGCAGGCGCGCTTGTTCTAAAGCGGATTCCTATTATAACGGCGGATTTGCCAGGCGCACGACAGGAGCAGTTTACAGCCGAGGAGACCGACGTTCTCGTCAGGGACGTTGGGGATGGAGAAACACACCCAAATTAACTTCGGTTAAACAGGCGTATGATAATTTGGGTAAATGACCCACTGACTTTAAACTGTTTTTTTTCGGTCAGTGGCGCAATTGTTTTCTAAACCTGTAAAATAGCATGAGGGAACGTTTGCGCCGGAACACGCCTCCTCTTTGCGCCGACCCGCCCCGGGGAGCGCAAGTGCATTTCTTAGTTAACCGATGTGCATCTGTGGAGGGAAAAGTCCGCTTTGCGCGGGTGCAAAATAGGAATGATACATGCGTCGGTGTACATAGTCAATTGCGCTGGGTGCAAGATAGGGCCCAAAGTCTGTATAGGCTATATATAATATAATTTATTGTTCATTTATTGTATTGTTGTTTTATTTGGCCCACCTATCTGTCACAATCAGCAACTTCTTCAATAACGTTCTTTTTCAAAGTTACAAACTAGAAATAAAATTGAATTGATTTGTATTCTTGTAATTCTTTTAATCCAATGTTTTATTCACTAATTGGAAACAAATTGCAGGATATACTGCAACACCCACTAATCCACTAATTGCTGAATCTCTATGTTCACAATTTGCACCACCGAAAGAATACTGATGTTGCCCTTTTTTGCAAAACATCCTCTTCTTCAGAAAGATTATTAGACTGAAACCATGTAGCTCATGTGTTATTCATCACATGGAGACCTTTAAAACATAAAAAAAAAAAAAAAACATCAAACAGAAGAGACAAGAGGCATAAACACAAGGAAAAAAAAATGGATGGAAGAAAATGCTAATCGCTTTCTGATCTTCCATAATGCCATAAAAAGGACCAGCAACACAGCAGAAATGAGCGATTTAATCACCACTTGAGTGCTGACTTGACAAACCTGATGGCTTCATAAATGACCAATTCAGCATCCATTATACGCCTGAAAACCTTGGAAGTTTATCAACATGACAGGGAAAGATGGTTCAGTTTCAAGCCTAACAGAAGCTCCTGATCTTATTATTTGTACATGATAGTTTATTATACAAACCTCACAAAAAAAAAAAAAAAAAAAAAAAATTCCAATTTGTTTAACGGTATTTTACCGTACACTGTAAACCCCAATAAGCTGACCTGTCTCAAAACTTTACAGAACACATGAATATAACAATGGTCTCTCTAACCCTAATGTGACCTTCTCAAAGAGAAGATCAAAATACAATCATTTAAGGGAAGCTACCTATTTGTAATTAGACCGCACTTTGATTTCAGTTGAATGACTCACGCAAAGTCAAATATAAATTACCACAACTACGTTGTCATCATTTAACTTACTGAGTCATACAGGTGAGTGATTCATAAAAATATGCTCATAAGCTCACTGGTGTGGAAAAAAAATGGCTTGTGACAAACAGGGTCCAACTTATGGAATAATGATCAACTAAAGCGCAGGGTGCAAGTGATCTTATGGCGTGTCAGAATCCACTTTTGCTAGTTTAACGACGGGAAAAATGGTCGGTGCACCCGGTGCATGGTCTAAAAAGGTTGTCCCTATTCTCTCAATGAGTAATGGGTGTGTTTTGGGCGTAACGTGAAATAAACCAATCAGAGTCTCATCTCCCATTCCCTTTAAAAGCCAGTTGCGCTCACGCCGTGGCGGATTCGCTATTTACATGACGGGCTGGAAACGGATCTGCTCGTGCACGATGTTAAATTGCGCAAGCAGACCATCTACGGGACAAGCCGGATTCCACCATATCTATATGTACACAATATTACAGTTTTTCTCGATTGCTTAAACACATTTCTTGAAACTATGCCTCATATTCTCAAAACAGTAAACACAAATCCATAACGTCTCACCCAATTCCCCAAACATCCTGTTTTCAGGTCAAAATGAAGCTCTACACTCAAAACCATTCACTCTTGCTGAAAAACCAAACTTTGCCCTCACACTGGACACACAAGCCCTCAAAATCACACACACTACAACATAGTCTAACACACTGGTGCAATAAATTCAAAACAACATTTCCAAAACTGGTAAGTTATGTTACTTGTGGTTCCCCCCCTCACAAACCTTTTCACATGATGAACACAAAAGACACAACCAATGGATACATTGGCACATTTTTATTCATTCATGTACTACACAGTACAACACACACACACAAATTTTTATTTTTTTTTACTCTCTCCTCAATTCTTTTTTACAGTATTTACTTACTTACAGTAAGATGTGTGTGACCATCATATGACAGTAAAAGAGCACACACAAAACCTTATTCTAATATGGAATTGTATTGGAGTGGTAAAGAGTGTTGTTACGTGACATGAGGGCCTCCACTCAAGGAGACAATATGATGAACACGTCTAAGAATGTTCCACGTATCGTTGAAATACCATCATTTGCCTAGAAAGATAACATTCTGGGAGTCAAGACTATAAAGGATGAAGGATGGCCAACCTTCACTGTCACACTCTGCAGCCACTCTGTGTGACTGTACGACTGCTGGCCTTTTCTTGCAAGAAAATAAACCTCATCAAAGACTATTGGAAATGTTTGTCTTTTATTCAGTGATAGAATTTTGTTTGCCACCACACCTCCCTGAAGGTTCTCGAGGCGACAGTAAAGCGACTCAAATTTGGCCTTACTCGTAGCCCAGCCTCCCTCATAGTCATACCATTGACAAAGACATGGGCAAATAGAGTGGCTTGAATTTCATCTGAGACTGCTTGTCTTCTTGCCCTTCGTCGTCGTCCTCCTCCTCCTCCTTATCCCTCCTCGATCTCTTCCTTCATGTCTTTCTGGATCCATTGTTCCAAAACTCAATAAACTGATTTGGGCCCCTTTATCTATCTATTGAAGGATCTGATTGATGTGTGTTAAATTTTGACTCTTAGTGTTTCCACCTGGGTAATTGTGTGCTAACTGAGCTGAAGCTGTGCTGACTTGAGTGAACAATATTGAGTGCTAGTGCTTTATACATGACAACATGGTGTAGGCAATGAGAAATGAAGGGATTTGTGTGTAGAGTTTTGCAGTGACAGTTCAACAAATTTGACTCATGTGTCAAAACAGGGAATAGTGTTTATAGTTTAGTGAAATGGGTGTGCTTTTTGATAAATGGCATTATGGTTTTGAAATTTTAGTTCAAAAGCCTGGTTATAGTGTTTAAGCAATCGAGAAAAACTGTAATCTTTTACATTGTAATCCTTTTATTTTTAATATTTGACTAGTGCTGCTGTGGATATGCAGTGGAGGTAAAAAAAAGCTTTTGGAGGCAAAATGTAAACACAGGCGTCCCTGTGTGTGTAATAAGCAAAGTGTAAGTCGCATTGTGACCCGCCTGTAGGCGCACATTACTAACGCGCTCTTTAAATAAAAAAAAATAAAGAAATACTGCTCAAAATCAGGCGCATTGTTGGCGCGTTGCTATTTTGAGGCAACTGAAATAGACTGCAACAAAAACCTGGTCTAAAGTCAATGGTGCAGTCTATTTCAGTTGCCTCAAAATAGCAACGCGCCAACAATGCGCCTGAACACACCTCCTTTTCAGACCTGCAGCCCATGGGTGCACAAATGGCCGCAAATGGATTTGCTATTTAAACAACGCGGCGCAGGACGTGAAAACGATAACTGCGTCGGGCTGAAACTAGCAAAAAACCCTTGCGTCGCACGTGGCGCTGCATTGCGCTGGGTGTATGATAGGGCCCTTAAGGCGAGACATGGCAGGCAAAAACATCGTTTTTTTTTTACTGGTCAATTTTGAGATTTTGGGATATTTGTCTTCAATAACATGTCTTCTTTCAGACTTGTGTTGAAAAAAAGTCCGAAATACACATTTAGGTCTTTATTTTATTACACTTTGTCTGTTTGCGTCTGTGGGTTTCTCATAAATTCAACAAAAGTTTGCGTTCTAAATCAACATGCTGCTCCGCGATCTCTGCCGTCAGCCTGTCATCACATGCACTGTTAGGAAGCTCTCTCTCTTGTGTACAATCCTGTCGGATCCAAATATGGTCATTTCCTTTTTATCAGCAACCAATCGTGAAAGTAAAAGGGCTGAATGCGCAATCTCATTGGCTGATAAAAAATCTTTAAAGCCCGTTTTCTCAAAATGACTTTTCTCTCATTCTCCAAGTCCGAAATCTCCACTTCAGTAGCACCTATATACACCAAACTTTCCAGACTTGTACCTAGTTATATTATGAAGACATTTACAGAGGGATTTGTAAATATATTATTCCTAGCCTGATTTATATAACATTTTATTCCAAAATGACATAACATTTTTTTTAAGGCTATTGACAGTATTTTCTGATTTACAGGATAACAAAAGTAGATATCCATAAATCCCTCTGTAATTTTTTTCCCATCTAATATGTGAACACAATGAAAAAATAATTTTTAACCTGGCTTTATCCAATACTCAGATATCGTTTTTTTAAATATATGCAAATTAGTGCATATATGATTAGATATTACCTGATTTGCATATTTAAACATTAAATTACAGAAAACTTGTAATAAATTTTTTTCTCATCTTAATGTAGGTAATCAACTGGGAAAGGTTCATGATATCTGCTAGTTAAAATGTTTACCCTATTCACCTGTAGTGTCTCGCGTTAATATTATCTAAGGGCAGTGCAATATTTTTCATGTTGTCAAATGCATGTCCCACATACAGGTTAGCATAAGCGATTTGATCATCAGATCTTTATCTTCTGAATTTGCCATTACTTGCAGTAGCACCTCACTGCAGTACACGAGATCCAGGGGGCGGAGTTGGATCCAGATCTAAGGGGTGGAGATTGGTAGGTTTAGGTATATGTAGGTGGGAGGAGTTGGATCCGGATCCAACTCCTCCCCCTGGATTTCGTGTTCTGCAGTGAGCACCATCTCATTACTTGTGCTGACCATCGGACTTACGGTTTTCTCGTAGTAACGTTCAAACAGCACAGAATTCCCATAGACCTCCAATTCAAGCTTAATGCATTAAACTCAAGACAAACTTTCAAGCTATATGGACTTATCATGCTTTGCTTTTGACTGACTGATTCTGACTTAAAGGGATAGTTCACCCTAAAATGAAAAGTGCACGCTTAAAGCTTGTTACAAAGCACTGGTATATAGTAAAAATTATCATGTCGGTAATGAGCAATGAGACGTTTCAATTATGTATTGATAAACTAGAGTCAGTGTCGACACCAAAGATGAAGTTGACGCACCTTTAGAGAGAAATGCAACTTTCATACAGATTACATGATCAGAGAGTATTTGTTTTTGATTCGAATTGGTTCATTTAAAAATAGACATTTCAAGCATTCTATAGATATATTTCTCAAGTAGCATATACGCTCAGTTTCGGTTTATTTACTGTAACGGTGGAGTAACTAGGGATCTTCAGTCCTAAATAATCCCCCTCTTTGTGCTTCAGCTCAGATTTCATTTAATCATTAATGTTTCAACTCATGGAGTAGAACACTTTCTACTGCTGTCCTCAAATCTTTTTTGCCGCTTTTTTTTCCCTCTCTGAACTCTTTACACTTGATTCTCCCTGGTTACCAGATGACTCAGAAGAGCATTTGCAAAAAAAAGAAAAAAAAGAAAACAGCTGGCGTTTCGTTTCAGAGCCACCCTGTTCTCTTCAGAGCATGGGGTAATTGCCCAACGCGTATCTCCAGTGATGAGAAGATACTGCCAACATACTAAAAATAGCTGACAGGGCCTTCAAAGCACAAAGCCACAAAACCAGCTGAGTAAAGGTGCTTTGATGATTTCCATCATAGCCGGCGTGATAATTATCACTGTGTCAATACAAAAAGGTGCGATAAGCCATTTTGTTTGCACAGAAAGTGATGACTCTCACATTGCCATCCATAGCATTAGCGAGGACTCATGGGAAATGTGATTGTGGAGGGGAAGTGGGGTCTTAATAACCTCATTCAGGATGTATTCAGATGTTTTCCTAGTGTTAAAAAAGACTTACATTACATAAGAATAGGGTGTGACAAAAAGACAGAGATCTTGTAGACAACTGAATTTTGTGACTGCTGGTATGATGACGACCATCTAATGAAGTTAACTGATGACGTACAGCAGGTGTATGAGAAAGAGAAAGGAGAGAAGATTATTCAGACAATGCTGAAAAGATCATTTATACAAAATTGATATGCAACATGACAATGAAAGCATTTCAGTCGCTCAAACAGAAGCTTGTGGGTTTCGGTTCCTAAGGAATGCATTAACTGCTAAACAAAAACACGTGATGTAAGTAGGTTTGGTAACACTTTATTTCTATGGTCCACTTTACACATTCACGTTTACAAAATTAGGAAGCGCTATATTATTCTTTCACATCATATCATGTATACAGTATATTGCACAGTACAGACATAAAAGACCATTGATATCACACAGGCGGCCTTGTCGTTTACCCAATATTTCAATGATTAAAATTTTCCTAATCTGTATTTTCCAGTAAAAATACAGTATTTTTTTTTTTTTTTTTTACAAAAAGTCACTTATGCTCACCAAGACTTCATTTATTTGATCACAAATACAGTAAAAACAGTAATACTGTGAAATATCATTACCATTTAAAATAACTGTTTAAACATATTTTAAAATAGAATTTATTCCTGTGATCAAAGCTGAATTTTCAGCATCATTACTCCAGTCTTCAGTGTCACATGATCCTTCAGAAATCATTCTAATATGCTGATTTGCTGCATAAGAAACATTTCTTCTTATTATTAATAAAGTTAATTCTTTCCACGTTTTCTTTCCAGGATTTTTTGATGAACAAAGTTCAAAAGAAAATCTTCTGAAACAATGTAATAGTTAATGAATCCATGCTTAATAAATGTGTTGATTAATTTAAAAAAAATGACTGATCTCAAACTTTTGAACTGTAGTGTATATACACATCTTTAAAGCAGTTTCTTAAACTTGCTCAGATTATATTAAATATTAAAACTTATCTTGAACTAAAGGTTATGTGTGCAACTGGCCTCAATTAGGAACTGCAGAAACATTTATATATAACATTTATTATATATTTACTAGAAAAAAATATGAAAAATAATGTTTACTTTTTTTTGTGCATATTGAAAATTTTTAAAATGCAACCAATCAATACAATCCTGACAATACGAGAGAGAGAGAGAGAGAGAGAGAGAGAGAGAGAGGGTGAAAAAAGATTCCATTGTGCACCTGGGTTTAGCTGAAGGACAAGGGCTAACATGGCACTCAAGTTGAGTCCTTCAGGTCCTCAATCCATCAGTAAACATGAGCATAAGGAGCCTCTACAGTGTAGTGTGTGCAAATTGCTCTTCCTCTCAGATGGTGATGCCACGGGACGTAATGATCGGGTTTTTCTCAGTTCCGTGGCCCAATCAAGGTCATAGACAGACAAAAACACACAGACACATCTGTCTTCCTGCCAATCAGCAGAGATACAACACATGCAGGTTTGCTGACACTGAAAATTAAAGATATACAGTGGTGGTAAAAAAAATAGTCAAGATGGCAAGGTGGAAGAGAACGGAAAAAAAAATGTCCTTGACATACCCTGGAGAAAAACAGAGGCCTGCCATTTGACTTTATGTGATTTGTAGTGCAATCACTGTTGTCCATGACAACTATCCTTTGAAACATGATGACATCTTGCTACAAAGGATTTCATTTTATCTTTTTTTTTATTATTTAATTACATTTTTGGCATGAGTCATGACAGACTTTGAAAAATGGAAAATACTGGCTTTGTTTCAGAATTTACAGGTAACCAAACACTATATAAAAAATTGAATAAATAATTCATGTTTAAATCAATTATTTAGAGAACCTGTCCATGTTGACACTTGGCTACTTTGGCTAGTTTCTACAAAACGACAGATGTGCGACAAAAAAACCCACACCTACCGTCAAAGAAAAAAAAAAAAACTCAAATACTTGACTTTGATTAGCAATCCAAACTCTGGATGATTATATGCTTAACTGTTTTATGTACAGAAGAAAACCTAGTACCCACCATTTGGGAAATACTTTGTAACTGAAATTACTTTTCTGTTTATAGAGGTATACATTTTAACACAGACAATAATGGCACAAGAAAACCCTGAGGATATAGACACTTCATTAGAACCATTAGAAGGCATATTTCCCCCCCAGAGACAATCCATCATCTTTCAAATGGGACAAACTTTAAATTAATATGGATGACGCAGTATCCCTGATTCATAGTTATATAACGATTCAGATTGATTTAGAGAAGGAACATAGCATAAGATGTGTCCGTCATGAACTATACAACTCTAGAGCTCCAAAACCAAAACGCTCCAAAAGTTTGATCTCTTTCTAGGCAGCATTTTCACTCCCTCCCTCCACGAATGTGTTCCAAAACAGTTTGGCTGTTCCTAACAGTAAGTAGCAAAGACATACTGCCTTGAAAGATACCTTGTTTCAGACATATATTTAGTAGGCTACATATATTCTCTGTCAATAAAGCATTCCCAGAAAGCATTTCCATAAAATGTTGAATCGAGCTGAAGGAAATTATTCAATTGATAAACGTAGTTGACAATTATCTTCAGTCTGTTATTCCTAAAAATCTAATGCAAATATTAATTTACATCAAGTAAAATGTATTTCTATAAATCGATCTAATTGTTTTATATATATATATATATATATATATATATATGTGTGTGTGTGTGTGTGTGTGTGTGTGTGTGTGTGTATGTACAGTATATATATGTATGTATATGTATATATATATTAGGGCTGGGAAAAATTTTATCGTGATTAATTGCATCCAAAATAAAAGTTTGTGTTTGCATAATATATGTGTGTGTACTGTGTATAATTATTTTGTATATATAAATACACACATATGCATGTATTTATTTTAGAAATATTTGCATGTATATACTGTATCTAAATTTATACATAATTTATATTATATATAAATATAAATAATTTATATATAAATAAATAAAAATCTTAAATATATACATGCATATGTGTGTATTTATATATACAAAATAATTATACACAGTACACACACATATATTATGCAAACACAAACTTTTATTTTGGATGCGATAAATTTTTTCCCAGGCCTAAATTAATTTATGGTGTCAAATGATAACAAATATAACAATATTTTAACAAATGGTCTGATTTACATTTATCTAAATATTCTTAACTTTGCAGAGTCCATTCTTTCACTTTCATTGAGCAGAGCACATTCATCAACATAGTAATTTGGGTTTGGAACAACAATTATAAGGCAAATTATTCCTTAAAACCTTTAGTATAGCTTTTTTAAAACCGACCCCGGTCATTATGAAACAGAAATCTCCTCCATTACCAAAACACCAACACTGTCCAGTTCTTCATCATATCACACATTTTTCATGACATGCTAATCACATCTGAATCTTCCAGCATTGCTATATCAAAAAGTTTGCCTCTATGCTCAAAGTCTGGCACACACAGATCAGAAAACAACCGGTTGTCCAATATTGGACACAATCAAAGTCTTTAGCTGTTTCATGTCAAATCAAGCCCAATTGTTTGGGCCAGTAGCCAGTTAATCACAAGCCCTGCGGCGGAGCCAGAACACAAGTCAACGCTAATTCAAGTACGCGAACAAACTGGCAAAGTATTCTGTTCTTCAGATTGATGAGGACGGTTTAATTGCTTTCTTTTGTTGCTTTGGCACAAACTTGCATTTGATGTTTTTGTGAATGTAAATCATAGAAATTGATTGACATAGTTGGTGACATAATAAATATTCTAGTAAAAAAAAAAAACGAGTGAAATGTATTGGTCCAGCCTCATCTATCACTGTATGAAACCGTTCAAATAAATTGTCATCTTTGATCGTCTGAATTGGTGAGATATGTGACCGTTCAATCCAAACGTAAAGTGAGTTATGTGGATCTCACTGAAGCATGAATCAGGCAGGATATTTCAAGGAGCCGTCGTTTGTGGCTACAGTGATTTGGGACTTGTCACATGTACTAACTGTAACAGACTGCCGCAGACATAACCATATCACCAAATGATGTAATTAAAAAACAGCCGCTGGGGAGAAATGTCATTGAAAACACACACACACATACACTCCCCTACAGCACAAGATAGAAACAGAGAAGAAGTAAGAGAGAAAATCCAGCTGGATTTAACAATCTCTGTTGGGCTGAGATGAAAGAATAAGAGGTTATTCACATTCACAAGGCCAAAAAATATGCCCTCTGCAAATAGTCCGACAGAGCTCTGTGTGTTCGCGAGGTGAGGCTTCGACCTTTAACTCTGCAAAGCATTTATTTCTTAATCAGTATTTTTATATATATATTTTCAGTCAGTTTCCAGTATAACTAAAAATGATAAATCTTAAAATGAGTCATATTTATTTGAAAATCAAAACTTTGTAAGATATTAAGAGAGAACACACAAGTTTTTCTCACCAAGTAGTGGTAATATTTCACAATAAGGTTGTAAACAATATCATTATTAATGCAAGAGAAAGCCTGCACTAACACATATTAATCTTGGTTAATGCTAATATGGTACATTTGTAACATGAAAAATGTAATGATTTACATTTTTGGCGATGTCAAAGTTAAAATGTTAACAAAATAATAATGTTAGTTATATGTAAATTAATATTATGTATGTACACTGAAATGTGCAAATATCCCCCCATAGATCATTGTTAGTTTAATGCATTGACTGAAATTACTACAGGTATTACACTACATTTTTCTATAAATTATGAGGTTTATGCAGGTTTAAGCAAAAAAGTAAACTTAAATAAAAATATCTTATATCTTATAATCATCTATATTTTATTGCAGTTTTGCTTCGAATGCAAATGTGCCTTGTTTTAAGGACTTTTTACACAAAAGAAGTCATTTATTTATTTATTTAGCAATATAAGGGCTGCATGATATTGGAAAAAATTGACATTGCAATCTTTTGTTTTTCTGCAAATATATATTGAGATATGAAAACAATTTCACCAGATGACTTGAATAGCACTATTTGGAAAGAATGAATACTTCTAGAATGATTGTGGGGAAGTGCACCTGCATAGAAAATAATAAATTACAATCATACACTGTAAAAAATTTCTAACCCTCCCAAATCAAAATTTTCAAGTGACCGATAACATCTACATTTTTCAATTGGCCCAAGTGAAATTCTGTAAATTATAAAATTAAATGTACAGATTTTCACTTGGGCCAATTGAAAAATTTAGATGTTATCGGTCACTTGAAATTTTTGATTTGGGAGGGTTAGAATTTTTTTAAAAATTACATACAGTACAATTGTAAATACAATAGAACAAAAATACAAATTAAATAGACAGTGTTTTATGTTTTTTCAGATAAGCCTAACAATAAGGTACAGAAATTAAATAATCAACTGTAAAATTACACTGCATAGTCTTCACTATATCAATTCAATATAATTAATCCTTGTTAAAGCTAAAATAGTGATTTTCTCTTTGTATTTTATTGTTTAATTAAGATTAATGACAGACAGCAGCAGGAATATTAGGCTGCTGTCACTTTAAGACCTAATGCATGGATCAAATGTAATGATTCTCATCCGATTTCTTTCTCAACTGTTTATGTTCATGTAAGCCATGAGCAACTTTGTTTATGAGGATACTTCTTGAGACAGGCATTTTGACATAATTTTGCATGTAAGAGTCCATTCAAGCACAAATAGACAGAAGAGAGAGAATAAGAGCCCCTTTTTCGCATCTTCTTGCACTCGAATGGTTTAAAATCGCTTGAATGTTTAAACTGAGGACCTAAAACACGTGCAAATGATAAACTAAATATGATGGGTAAAGTTTGCAATCAGGTGTTAAAGGATTAGTTCACCCCAAAATGAAAATTTCCTAATAATTTACTCACCCCAATGCCATCCAAGATATCCATGTCTTTCTTTCCTCAGGCCATCCTTAAAAATATTTTGGTTTGCAGTAACAGCAAAAAAAAAGAAAAAAAGGGTCGGTAGGTCGGCCTATATTTTTTTATATATAAAAAAAATAATATAAAAAAGTATATATTTTTTCATTTAAAAAAAAAAAAATTCAGGGTCGGTGGGGGGGTGGGATGACATTTTTCACCTATGTCTAGGGCTGTTTACACCAGGCCACTTCATGCGTTTTCTCAGATCGGATTGCAATCTGATTTATCAAAACGATTCCATTTACACCTGGTTACATAGGCTAAATGTGTGTTGTTTTTTTGCGGATATAAATCCGACCTTCAATTACCGCTATATGTAGATTTAATGGAGTGCACGTCACCGAAAGCAACAGTTATGACTACATTATTTTATTGATCATCAGCTAAAATGTCTGAATCAAAGCCCGCAATGAGAGAAAGCGGAAACAGCCCTGGTAAGATCATTTCGTTTCTTTACATTTAATGATGATGATTGTGTGTTAAGCGTCAGCGACTTACTTTCACTTTGATTTGCGATAGTTTGCACGTTGATGCTCAGCTTCTCATCTGCGGCAATGCGTGTTGCAGTAGCGTCGTCATATCTGACTAAAACATGACATATAGCCTATAACACGCTCTCGCATGTTTATTTTTTAATAAACCATATTCAACAACATATAAAAATGAAATAATCTTTAGAGTAAAGCCGCAGCCATCATTACCAAGTGCGAACCATTGACAGTGAATGAAACGAAGCAAACTTAGCTTGCAGGCAGTAGTGTGACGTGCGTTAACGGTTAACCAATGGTGTAAACATAATCATAGATGACGCGCCACGGGTTTTTATTTAAAAGAAAGAACGTAGCTTATGTTTGTATGTAGGTCTACCGTCTAGGCAATTTATATTCACAATACTTAATAACTAATATTATTTTATTGCATTTGTATTAGTTGTTTGAAGAGTTAAAAAAAAATCGGCCGGTCTTAACGCAAGTTTACAACCGGCAAGTCGGTCGGACTGAAAGGGAAAATAAATAAATAATTGGGTCGGTACTAAATTGACAGGGTCGGTCGGGTTACGGCAAACAAGAATATTTTTAAGGATGGCCTCAGTGGGAGAGAAATTATGTTTTTTGAGGAAAACATTTCTGGATTTTTCTTCTAACAATGGACTTCATTGGTTACCATTGTTTTTAAGTCCAAATCAATGCAGTTTCAAAAGTCTTTGAAGTGTTTAAACGGGCTGTACGCGATCACAGCTGAAGAAGAGGTTGTTATCTAGCGAAACGATAGGTCATTTAAAAAAAAAAAAAACCTTTATACCTTCAATACGGACAGGGAACTACGTCATCACGTTGAAAGGTCACGCCGGCGCCGGCAGAAGTACCGCCCCACTGTTTACAATGCGACCGTACGTAGGAGGATAGTACAAATAGTATTGTTTGCTATTATATATATAGTAATAGTATTCAGTGAATATGAATATGAATAGTATATGAATAACATTCTGATGAATATGAATAGTAGTTCAAATAGTATTGCCGGCGCCGGCGTGACCTTTCAACATGATGACGTAGTTCCCTGTCCTTTTGTTGATCAGCTCAATCCGAACTATTGAAGGTAAAAAGTCTATAAATTATTAAAAAAAAATTGAAAATGACCTATCGTTTCGCTAGATAACAATCTCTTCTTCAGCTGTGATCGCGTACAGCCCGTTTAAACACTTAAAAGACTTTTGAAACTGCATTGATTTGGACTGAAAAACGATGGTAACCAATGAAGTCCATTGTTCCTCAAAAAACATAATTTCTCTCCCACTGAGGAAAGAAAGACATGGATATCTTGAATGGCATTGGGGTGAGTAAATTATTAGGAAATTTTCATTTTGGGGTGAACTAATCCTTTAAAGGTGTTTGCAATCCGAGAATCATATGGTGCCTGGTCCGTACAGCTAAACTACAATTGCACAACCTGCGCTAATGCTAAAACTATAGCCTACTGTATATCGCACAGCCCTACACCAGCAATCACCATCTCAGCAGCAGAGGTTGAACTGACAAGTGAGATTGTGTCAAAGTATTGAATCAACTGCCAACAATGGAGACTGCTACTCAAAAACATCAGAAACTATCTCTAGACACAGAAGACAGCTGCTTACATCATGCCTAGGAGTGTAAAACAGACGTTTGTTGTGTGACAGCCAGACACCATGTGCATGAGGAACCAGTGACCACAGCCACAAGATAACCAACCATCTCATCTGAAGTGAATCCATGTTAACTAGCATCTGTGTCCAGCCCCAGGTTATATTGCTACTGTAGTTCTGTGGGCTAAAATCACTCCCAAATTAAATCAACTACAAAAACCAATGGAATTTACCCTCAGGAAAGAGTGTATAAGAGATTGCAAACATTTTCTCAAAAATGATCATATTTATGTTTTGGTATTTTTCTCTTCCTTTTGAATATTGTGTAAGAAAGGACTACAGCTTGTAATCTTATACGACCAATTAACACGAGAGAAGATAGCTAGCTTGTTATGTTCTCTTAGAAGCAAGAACACATGTTATGCAAATTTAAAACATGCAACAATTGAGATTAAAATGTCACATACACACATTACTGTACTTCCAGGTGTCCTGCTCCAGCCGAGCAACCGTCAATGAGATGGGCGGGAATGCTATGGGATAGCTTTCTCCCAGTATAGATCTCCTCTTAAATGATTTACACATAAAAGCCTGACAGAAATGTGAAATGTTCAAATGCTTGAATTTTAAATTGTTTTTGGTGTGTGTGTGTGTGTGTGTGTGTGTAGACAGATCAAAACCAGTTTCCTCACGCCAGAACACAAGTCTTTCCCAATTCCACAAGCAAAACAGACAAAAATACCCATCTTACACATAACTGTGTGATATAAATCTCAGAGATAAATTAATCATTGCATCAGCTTCCCGAGTTCATTTTGAAGTTTTGCAGCGAGCAGACAGTGCACTTCGCACGCATACACTCAGAAACACAACCGCACACGCGCAAACACATATAAAATAGCCCGAGGGTGATATTCCACTTCAGTTGAAATGGTCTCCATTTTGAAACAGATGCGTCTCATTGTTAGATAATTCCACATTACTGGCCTTATGTTGCTTTGGAATGCCAATTCCATCCATATACTCCAGCCAAACTCCATGTCGTGTACAATAAATAATCCAAAACTTCCTCTTTCCAAGAACAGCCAATTTTTGGAGGCAATCCTGCAACTTAGTAATAAAATTAACAGATATGCCTTAGAAATAAGCTAAACATTGCACAGATTATGAATGCATTGCATTGCACACCAGTATAAACACAGTTTGTCAGCGTTGATATTGTGAACAGGCCCTATCTGCCTGGTCTTATCTAGCCGGTGATGAATAGGAGATGTGAATTGAAACAGAATGGACTAGTCTAAGCGATGCCAGGAGGAACTGAGACTCTTTTGTAGAATTTCTGTTTACACAAAAGGGAGGAAGGCGCAGTGGTTGTAATCTCTTTGCGAGCTTGTTTTGCTGTAAACCCAGTTTACAACAAACTTAGAAATTCAGTTTATAGTACAGATGAAAAATGCACAAGGAAAAGAAGCAGGCAGTCTGGTTTATAAAAATAAATAAACCAAGCATGTGTTGCTGTTATGAACTAAAAGAACAGAATACCCATTGCATAAAATTATGACGTAAAGTCCAGTTGATATACATGTTATAAATTTTATTTTTAAACTAAATTTGTGGGATTAAAGAGAGAGAGAGAGAGATCATACGTCCATTGTATATTAGATGTTAGGTTCATCATCAGATTTGTTTACTGGCTATTGCGAATATAAACATGCCTAATCTAATGCCACCGGGAGGCATGCATAGTTTATTATGCTTTTAAAATCTGCTATATGATGCTTGTAATCACAGCACTCAGATACAAACACAGTCTCATACTTGCATCGCATGATTTATGCAAGCAAAATTAAATGTTTGTCTAGCTGCATGAATGTATTGCAGACTTCCCTTTTCACGCATGGATCTAATGAAACTATATAGCCGGCTGAGGTTCAGCAGAACCATCTAATGTTCTCAACGAGGACCATAGTGTCCAGACTGCCAGGAAAGCAGCGCCCGGGAAAGGCTGCGCGCGACAGATTTTTACACCCAGGGCAGTGTCATTGCCACCCAATTTAAGGCCTGCTGTTTTCCAAGCTAGAATCAAGCCTGCCTTGGCTTGGCTTTTTCCTCGCTGTCTGAATCATTTTTGGGTTGCTTATGGGGGTCTGGTAATTGTAATACTCTCTGAAATGGAGGTGAGAGAGAAAAACGATGTGGGAAAGCGTTTTTTTCGAGGGATGGCTGTGTGTCATTTTCTTTGGTGAAAGGGCCGACTTGTAGCATGCCTCTCCGCCAATGGGTAACAACGTAATGGCGCCTCAGCTGCTGAAACATGAGTCGGCACGTCACGACGTTGCAAATCTCACACTACTTATCTCTGCCTGACATCACTCAACAATGTGTCATTTCGGTTTCGGTGGCCATCTGCAGGTTCATCCGGTTTCAGACTGGAACAAATCATGGACTCTTTGAAAGATGGGACAGAAAAATCACAAAAACAAAAATCTCTAATATCAAACACTTCTGTGTTATAATCATTGTTATAAAGTTCAACATGGTTAGTCTTATTGTTTGATTCGCGAGTAATGTTTGTGCCATGCCTCGCCTCAGAGACAATTCTATTTTGTCAAGTAACAAGTAACTGATCAAAAACAGAATAAATCACATGACATCACATTCGTATGAACTGGAATAGGCTACAGTGTAACAAAGTCATGTTTTATATTGATACAAAAAGAATCATCGGCTTAATAATGTGTTCTTTATAAATAAATACATTTTGCACTAAAACTGTGTTCAGTTGAGCTCTGAACGAAAAACCTCTGAGACAATCAGATTTCTGCTGAAATGAAGTCAAATCAGAAATTTAGATGATAATATGACAAAAGACCTTTAATAATAGACTACAGACAAAGACATTAAAGGGATAGTTCGCCCAAAAATGATATTTAAGCCATGATTTACTCACCCTCAAGCCGTTCGAGATGTATATGTCAATCTTTTTTCAGACGAACACATTTTCAGTTATTTTAGAAAATGTCTTAGATCTTTCAGTGGTTAGAATGTGAAGCAATGGGGTCCAGCTCGTTGAAGTCCGCAAATGAGCATGCATCCTTCACAAAAGTAATCCATCCGGCTCCAGGGGGATAAACGAAGGCCTTCCGAGGGTAATCCGTGCGGTTTTGTCGTAAAAATATACATTTTTAAAACTTTATAAACGAAAATAACTGGCTTCCGGTGGCGGTCGGCGCGCGTTCATGGAGATGGAAGCGTCGTGACGTGGAACGAACGTGACAGCGCCGCCAGAGAGCAGAGCAAAACAAAACTCTATGTTCGTTCTACGTTACGACGCTTCCTACGCTACGTCCTACGTCATATGCCAGCATCAATCTCCGTGAACGCGCGTCGACAGCGACCGGAAGCCAGTTATTTTCGTTTATAAAGTTTTAAATATGTATATTTTACGACAAAACCGCACGGATTACCCTCGGAAGGCCTTCGTTTATCCCCCTGGAGCCGGATGGATTACTTTTGTGAAGGATGCATGCTCATTTGCGGACTTCAACGAGCTGGACCCCATTGCTTCACATTCTAACCACTGAAAGATCTAAGACATTTTCTAAAATAACTGAAAATGTGTTCGTCTGAAAAAAGATTGACATATGCATCTCGAACGGCTTGAGGGTGAGTAAATCATGGGTTAAATATCATTTTTGGGAGAACTATCCCTTTAAAAAGCTAAAATTCACATTGTCATTGTAACTTTGTGCATGATTCATCAGTGCATGCTATTAAAAAATATATATATTGTAATCTTAATCAGAATCTAATAACTTGTGCCTCAAAACGTTTTCTTGTCAAATATCCAGCTTCTTTCAAAAATATGTCTAAATACGGAGGTACAATGGGTTGTTTCATTCACTGGTTTTCTTTTTGCTGGGTTTCTACTTTTTTCTTTAAAAAAGACGATTCCACAATCTAAGTAAACCAGCAAAAGGAACTTAAGAATAATGTTTCTTGAAATATAAAATCATCCTCAAGGTCACACAACCTACATAAAGTCCAAAGCTTCGCTCTGCATTAATATCAGCATAACCCAAAGCAAGATTCATGTGACCCTCAAAATGGAAGTCAGGCAGACAACTCAGCGAGGCAGCAGACTCCAGCTGTTCTGTTCTCAGCGGAGACGTGCCCTCTGTGACTACGGTACACTATCATTTACACAGAAAATAACTTTCCAAGGATACTTGGGATATTATTGAGAGATGTCGCTATAGCTATCAAAGAACCTTCAAAACACTTTTCTAATAAACCAGAATTTAAGCCACGCTCAAAACTGTAGAAAACAGACAAATGCACACTCACACCCGTGACTGTACATTCAATAATAACATTCAAAACATTACTTTGTTGATAGGATGCATCAACAACATCCCACAGCGATGAACTATTTCTTGGCAAATTTATTGTTCATTGCAATTATTATTAAATGTTGACATTTATTGTTGTTTATCATAATGTAACGCTAACTGTAACCATGGTATTGTGGCAGAAATAGTCAAATGTTTTTTCATTATTCATATCAGAGTTCGTACAAACATTTGGCAAAGACTACAGCTTCAAAGTAGGGATGCACCGATCCACATTTTTTCACTTCCGATCCGATCCCGATACCTGAATTTGGATATCGGCCGATACCGATACTATTCCGATACCAGAGCCAATTTGCTTTAATATTATTATTATCATTATTGTTTATTTTATATGATGCTGAAATAAACTTCTCTCAACAGGCAAGTATGATATGTACGTATGTATGCATGTATGTCCCAAAAGGCAACTTGAGGTAAGTATAAGGTCAGAAAAGGAAGTCAGAAAAACAGGAAAACTCCCATTCTGAAAACAAATATGCAACTGTAAGGGTTTCAAATTGATTGTCATGTCAATATTTATTACATTCCCAAAATGTCAAATACTTGAGTCTTGAAATATAAGAAAAGTGCAAACATGTAAACATCTTACACACACAGTGACTATCTGAAGGGTGATCCTCGCTCCGATGCAGTAGGCCTAACTCTCTCAACATCAGCATCTTGCAAACAGACAAGCGGATTTTGCCTCAGATGCGCTTCAATTTCGCTCTGGACGCGCGGATGGATTCAAAATATTCAAGCGTCCAACTAGACGCAGTAGACGCTAATTTGACGCGCTATTCGCGTTTGGTGTGAACGCACAGTAACGTGGTGCTTTTTTAAATGTTTGATTGCGTTCGTTGTGTTGTACGACGCGAAGAAGCTTCTACGAGCTCTGAATTACGGCTTTGCAAACATTGCATTTTGCTGTCTTGGTCTGCGGTGTTTCCAGTGTGAAGTATTTCCACACAACGGACATGTTGGCTAGCCGCCCGCAAACTGCGGAATGGATTTCCTGAGCAGGGGCGTGTCTCATAACTCTGTGTCTCATTGAGCCGCGCCTCCGTTCAGTAAATCCATTCCGCAGTTTGCAGCCAGCTAGCAGACTAGCCGGCGGGAATCACTTTTGGAGTCATTTCAGCAGACAATGTTAAAGCGCAGACATGACTCATGGATATCGGATATCTCTGCAGGTTGTATCGGGAAAATCCGATACGTGAATTACGCAGGTATCGGTCCCGATACCGATACTGGATCGGATCGGCCCCATCCCTACTTCAAAGCTCTAAATATTTTTTCCAGTTTTAATGTTATTTTTAACGTGATGACCAAAACTGATTGATAGTTCATCTATCAAAGATTGTCCCCATTTGTAAAAAAGAAAAGTTTCAAGACGTAGCAAACAAACACTTTTAGTTCCAATAAATAAACAAATAAATTACCACTGTAACCAGTAGGTTGCAGCAGAGGAGCATTTACTGGCTTATTAGCCATTTCCACTCCCTAATATAGCTTAATGTTTTTTCTTTTAAAATGATATTAAGATATTATGAAATTTCTATTTAGTGGGTAGAAATCAACTGCATAAAACATACATTTACTCGATGCAGTAAATTTACTCTCATAAAAACTATATTAACCAATTATACTCAAACTGTTTAGTTGTAAGATGTTTTTTTTTTTTTTTTTACCCTATCCATAAAATCACAATTTTCATTGGACCCATTCAATCAAATCTCACAGCTTGATTAATTGAGTCTGGAACTTAAAGCCTGCAGATGTGCTGGAATAGGTCAGGATGTGAATGCAAGGTGTGAGGATAGAGATCCGGCCTTAAATTGTCACAGTGTCCTTGTCCATGGCAATTGAAGACTTAAGCCGAGGGATAAGAAAGTGTGCAGACGCATGTATCAAAGCACTGGACAAATACAGCGGCGATGCCCGGATTCCAAATGAGCCAAATGGCAGGACCAGCTTGCGCTTTGATAAAGAATACTGGTTTCTCTTTTCTAATCACCCCGCTTTGCATTTCAAGGACCTTTCTGCCGGGCCAAATGTCACTTTCGCAAAACTCACCGAATCACTGACAGCTGCCTTTTAACTTGATCCTCCACCACCAAGGCTGAGAAACGCACAGGCTTTGTTAATACTGTATGTGCGGCCCATAACGCAACAAAACATAGATCAAAGACATCTCATAGCAGTTTTCATCTTATCAGCGGGATACTGGCGACCACATCTGCATTCATGTTTATGCGTTTAATTAGGTATGCGTGGGGAATCGTCAAAGTAACGTTAGGAAAACAGATGTAAGTAAATCTGCACGGGTATTTCTCCCAACAGATTAATTAAATCAAACACTGCACTCCACATAATCTCACTAATAGCCCCCTTGACTGTAGACACTTCAGAGACGTCTCCCAGCGGAGACTCGGAGCTTAGAGAACTCACTCGGAGCGCTGAGAGGGAATCTGCTTTAACGGAATCTGTATTATGTCGCTTATTGACCTTGCTTTGTCATTTTATTCCAGTTTGACACATCTTTAAACTTTTTGATGAAACTGACATTGGGAGGGACAACAGCCAACAGGACAGAGTGAACCAAAGGTGAAGATTTCATCGATGTGACTTGTGCAGCAACGTATTATTTGAATCTATAGCCATCGTATGATATTTCAAATGTTTACTTTTGTTAAAGGGATATCACATCCAATTTTTTTTTTTTTTATCATCATTTAGCCTACTCACCCTCGCCTCAGGTCATTTCAAAACACTAAGTGTAAACAGCAACTAGATTCTGTTTACACTAAGTGAAAATAGCATATTTTCTTAGTGATAGCTGCTATTTCCACTGTGCAAAAATAGCCAAAGATTTTATTTACACTATGTAAAAATAGCATTATTTTCTTTGCAATAAGTGTAAATAGTTGTTAGATGCTTTTTATAGGCTACAAATAGTGGCAGATACTATTTGCCTCTAGTGTTGTTGTACATAAACGGTATGCAATAATTTCATAAAATTATGAAATGGATGCCGCCTTTTTGGGACAAAAAAGCCCTCCCTACACCTACCCCTAAACACTTATTAACCACATTTACACTTATTTCTTCACATTTACTTTATTTAAAGGGGTCATATAATGACATTTTTGTACAAGTTATTAAGATTCTTTAGGGTCTAAATGAAAAGTTTGTAATACACTTAATTAAAAATTCTCATTAGTATTGTAAGAAAACACTAATTTTACCTGGTCAAAAAACAGCTCTGGGGTGCGTTTCCCGAAAGCATCGTTAGCCAACTATGGTCGCAAGTTCCGTCGTTATCAGCATAGTTCAACGATTTGGTGTTTCCCGAAACCATCGTTCCAACGAACGTTCGCAAACAGCATCGCAAACTTGTGTGGTTGGAACAACAGCTCTCGAGCTGTGGTTAGAAGCATAGTTTCTAGTTTACATGAGATGTAGACTGAATAAATCCTTATCTTTAGCAAAATAAGCAAGCTGACATTCAGTACAACCCGTGTTATTTATTTAGAATACATACAAATGTAATTTACGTCTTTTAGTTTGTCAAGAGATTTAAAGCACCATTTTTGAAGACTGCGCATGTGCGAACGTGCTCTACTATGTAAGAATGAGCCAAATATTGAGTCTGGTAATAAAGCAAAATAACTGAGAAAAATTTGAAATGGTCTTCAGATGCCATGTCTGTAGCTTATATGACAAAATCTAGCGTTAATTCGATCTCAAACAGATTCATTAAAATAAGTTATTAGTCCACCATGTGCGAGACGTCATAAACCAACGTGGTTGAACGATACTTTGCGACATACGGTTTCGGGAAACAGTCGGGACTAGCTAGTTGATTTCTCCATCGATGTATCGTACTATGGTAGTTAAGCAGCGAGCTATTAGTTGTACGGGAAACGCACCCCTGTTTTCAGCACGCCATTTAAGTGCATGTGTCTTTAAATGATAATGAGCTTTGCTCACCCCGCCCCTCTGTTCTGTGCGTACACCATTTGTAATACCACAATAACCATAACGCGTTGTTCATTATAAATTTGGGATTATGAATTATATTGAGAACGTCGTACATAGAAAACATGCCGTAATGTACCCTGAGTGTAAACCTTAGCCGCATTCATCGTGAAGCGTGCTAGCGATTTGCAAAGATTAATATAAATATTAATATAAAGGTTAATAAAAAGTTACACTCACTTCTTCTTCTGGAGGTGCAGCAGGAACACGAATAGCTGGTACTGATCCTTTTTTCAGGAGCAGCTTCTTAGCAAAACCAGCTTTATACTGACCCTCGTTTGTAAAGCAGTCTGGTGAGAAATGATTCGCGCAAACATGAAAGCATTGACGTTGATCGTGGGGAATATTCCCTTCGAAAACAAAACTCAGCCACTGCGTCTTCAGCGGTTCGGATTTAGGAACATCAAAATGACTGCTGTGTTCCTTATTACACCCAAGAACAGAACACCACAATCGCTTAGACGCCATTCTGCTCCAGCTTATCAACAATGTCCGCGCGGACTATGATGACAGCTCGCTAAGGGCCAACACAGTCTCACCCCCAAACGTCACATACTGACGCGTCTTGACCAAACGGCAATATACGACGAAAAGGGTACCCCTAAAACGTCCATATGAGACGAAGACATAAGCGCACCAGCAGCGCCTCTTAGCGGTACCCTAACGCATACCTAAACCTACCCATAACCCGAATAGTCACATACGGACGTTTTAGGGGTACCCTTTTCGTCGTATATTGCCGTTTGGTCAAGACGCGTCAGTATGTGACGTTTGGGGGTGAGACTGTGTTGTAAGGGCGGGTCTGTGTTGAAACGCTGCTGTCAATTAACAATCGTGGGAGGGGCGTCCGACCGTGTGACAAAGGGAGTAGAGCGAGTTCGTAAAAAGGCAAGAGAGCGTCTAAACTTTCTGCCACACGCCTTACCCCTACACTATTGCCACTGTCTTCCGTAATTTTGGCCAGATGTCAGTGGGCAGAGTTAGTGTAAATACGCAATTTCATAGTAAAGCGTTCACCAACATAATCATTTTGGGCGGGCATTAAACACAGACATCGGATACCAGTCATGTCTAAAGTAAACGTAAACAGACAGGACAAAAAAATTTAAATAATAATCAGATATGGCCAAAAGATCAGATCTCTGCATTAAGACTTGCAGTGTAAACGCAGCCACTGAATATGACTCAGTCCCTAAATTAATAGGGTAAATAATATTGATTGCCTTAGTGAGCACCACTTATTAATAGATTTCAAACAATAATAGCCATTGTTAAAAATCACTGTGTGATAGTCAGACTATACGTCATGTTTTCAAGAATACTTAATTGGTCATGACTCATAGGAATAGGAATCATAGATAAAGATTAATGTGAAATTGATGGGGAGAAACAAACTAAATCAGCCTTCAGATTGAAGAACCTAACTCACTAGTCACAGACATGTGCCCTCTCACTAGATTCCTCACTAGTGAAGAGTCATGTTGTCAGATAAGGTGTTTAACAATATATTGACAAACCTTCATGGATGTACAGAAATCACCATTAAATCCAAATGACCACTGCTATTGATCCAAGTTATTTAACTCCCATCGAACGGATTAGCTTTCTAAATTGTGAATCAGCAAAAAAGAGATACAGCCAATCAGTTTGCGCACCCATTTCAATATTCTTTACCTATCGTTTGAATCATCCATGAGACCAAGGCGAAGAACTGTCATCAGATTACCCATTGATTTCAATTAGCACAAACCTACTACTAAACAACCTTTGTCAGTCCACGATCACTGCTAGTGCTATTGATTCACAGGCTTGTTCCATTACGCTTGATTGCTGCCGGGCCACTGTCAGCTCCGAGATCTGATTAGTTCCCCCTTTTTAGCACATTCTCTCAAATAAAAGGTCCACGAAGGTAGCTAATAAGGTTATAGACAAGTGATGGACTGAAAAGGTCAAAACGGCGATTATTGATAGAGAAGAAAAATGATAGAATACAATGGAGAGGGAAGAGAGAATAAAGTACATACACATTTCTGGCTGCTTGCTGTTTGAGATGTTTCCGCCCAAACACTACCACCAAAAGGTTTTTAACCAGCACGTTTCTCTCAGAAAAGTATTCTTTCTATTTAAATTCCATCGGATGAGACGTTAAACCGAGGTCCTGACTCTCTGTGGTCATTAAAAATCCCAGGATGTCCTTCGAAATAGAGTAGGGGTGTAACCCCGGCATCCTGGCCAAATTTGCCCCTTGGCCTCTGTCCATCATGGCCTCCTAATCATCCTCATATACTGATTGGCTTCATCACTGTCTCCTCTCCACCAGTAAGCTGGTGTGTGGTGGGCGCTCTGGCGCAATATGGCTGCCGTCGCATCATCCAAGTGGATGCTGCACATTGGTGGTGGTTGAGGAGATTCCCCCATCTATGTAAAAGCGCTTTGAGGTCTCAGAAAAAGCGCTATATAAATGTAACGAATTATTATTATTAAAGTTACACACTGCAGCCTTAAGGGGTCATATAGCACATTTTTGCTACTTGTAAATTTAGTACAGTTATTTGTGCCTAAAAAGGTCATATTTTAGTTTTTTTTTTTTTTTCATGATATTTTAGCCCTCTCTAGCACTTGGAATTAAACAGTACATGTTTAGCTGCTGTGCCTTTAAGAAACATCCCTATTGCATGTGAAATGAGTAACATGCTGTGTTTATTTGCTCAGGTTAAAACTCTAGTAACAAGAAAAGAAAAGTTTGTTGAGACAAATTTTGAATGTTGCTTTCACAAAGCCTTGTTTGAAAGGTTGAAGAAGTTTAAAAAACATTTAGGTTGGAAAGTTTATATAGCCCTAGATAGAAAGACAGATACTCAGATAGGATTGATCAGAAAAAGGGGTACAACAGCTTGTCATTGGGACCACAGGACCCTCAAAAGGAACATCTTCGCACCTTATTTACCCCTAAAAGTTGCACAGTAGTACCTTAAAGGTATAGCGGAGGATCTTTCCGAATTTTAGATAAGTCCCGCCCTCTCCACTTTTTGAAAAGTTTGATTGATTCACCAGAATGATTGACAATTAGGAGGACCAATAGTATAGGGTATCCACCCGGAAGTAAAAAGATCCTCCGCTATACCTTTAACTTTACACATTACTACTCTATAGTACTAATATGAACCTTTCAGGTAAGATACAAAGTTGGCATAAAAGGGAAGTGTTTTCTTCCATATTGTGAAACAGCTTCTCATTTAAGGAAAAATGTATGGCGGGACTTGATTTTATCCATCAGGAATTGACAGACAGACAGATAGATAAACATCTAATAACTTTTCAAAAAAAGATCTTTTGTAAAACCAGGAACATGGTACCAACGGATTGCTGCATTTTCCTTACAATGAGATTTATTAGGTATCTTGAACTATTGCCGCAGCAGTTATTGCTGGTCTTCAGATTAAGTAGTAGGGGTAATAAAGTGGGATCACTAGTGCTCTTATGCCTTTCAAACATACATAGGGACTTTTCAATTGCCCCTTGTTTTATTGAGACCTGTCTGCGTGAGACAGCTCTAAACAATGTGATTGGCTTTTTCCAATGCTGTACACAACAAGCCTTGATTTACAATGGAACAGCTTTGCTGGCAAAAAAGGAGGCCTAGAGAAGTGGGCATCAAAACCTCTACAAGGCAGCCAAGTACAAACTAGTGAGTGAAGTCAGAGCTGCCAAAGCAGGGTTACTCTGCAAAAAGCTGGATGAAGTTTTCAGCCAATGACCCATCGTCATATGGAAATGCCTGCGGGATTGTTCCAACTGCAAAAAGATGAGATTTCTCTCCAATTGACATACAACCTTTACCATCCAATTGCCCTAACAAGGGCAAAATGGAAAGTCAGACCAGCCTCCTCCAACCTTATACCGCCCACATCAATCAAACACGAGTACCCTCCTACGATTATAACAGTCCTACCACATCCCAATCCTCACTAATGATCAATGAGAGAGTTTCTTTAGGGGACAGATAACCACAAACACAACCAGTGCAGGCAATGTCCCTCCATTCCTCCCTGAAGCTCTGTGCTGACCAGCTCACAACAGTTTTCAGTGACAATTCAAAAGTCCAGGGCTTCTATTCCGGTGTTTCAGCCACCAAAAAGAGTCCAAAATATACTAAAACTTGATATGACTACAAACTCTCCTTGACTCTTGGGGTCATGAAAACATTTGAGCCACCTGTGCTAACCAACTCGAACCATAATTGACTCCCTACTGGACCTTGTGCAATTTGATAACAGGGCAAATAGGCCGTGAAATCAAACACACTGACACATCAGACACACTTACCCATAGTACTAGAGTGATACCGACCTTTTCTTCCTCAAATCTTTCTACACATTGCAAGTCTGCAGATGGCACTTTGGTGTGACTGACTTTATTGGTGTGAGTAACAACGAGTCCACAGACAGGACGAGAAGTGGCTTGAGATGACAAGAAATGACGTGGACTTACTTGCTGACTTCCTTTAACATCAGTGACAGGATTTGATGTGAAAGGGAGTTTTTTTTTTTTTTAAAGAGTCGCCAGATGTTGTACTTCCTACAGCTTTTGAATAAATTCAATCCGCCACAGGGCTTCATTTGTCGTGTTCAGCGATCTCTCTGCTTCTCCCTCAGGGACTCTGTGGGTCGAGGTCTAGAAAGCCTTAGAAACATACTTTGTCATTGATTCCACACGTCCTGCTCATCAACTCTTCAAAGTACTACTCTCCAAACAGTGATTCACAGGACCAAAAAAGAATAAAAAATAAGAACAGATTCTTCCCTAGAGCAGTGTGCCTTTTCTGACCTCGACATCAAACAATACTATTGGCATTAAAAATTTAGTTTCTTCTGTAGTATTTTCCAGAGTTGCCCAAACTTTTGGTCTTAAAGGGTAGGTAATTTTTGATCTAGCAATAGCAAGTTAGCCTTGAAAGCATGAGATCCCACCCTCCCTTCAGAGTGTCTCCAAAGCCACGCCTCCTTCAAAACACATAAACGCGTCACAAGAGACGGCGTTAAACTACCTCATGTCTCAAAGCACATTACAATAACATTACAATAAAAATAAATGTAAACCGCTTAAATAGCACTGACCTGTACCACCTGACTGCTGCAGATTCATTTCAGCATTGATAGTGTTGCCACTGAAACGCATACATTCAAGTCACGAACCATTCCGAGTATAACGTCACGGGTTTCCATCTCTTAATTACGTTAGTTATAGCATGAACGCAGCATAAGCTTGTTGTTTTGATTCAGGAGGAACTGTAAAAGGCGGCTGCTGTTTCAGTTGCAACTCATAGCATGAAACACGCTGGTGACGTGTGATGTCTGCACGAGCAGGGTGCGTAGAGGTTTGAAAATACATACATTGACAGGCAGGTAGGACATTGTATCATTGCATTTGGACCGATATAGCCTGATATAGCATAAACAGCACAGCCTGTGTAGTGGCAATACTTATATTATAGTGTATATTTTCTGCATAAATACAAATATGTATACATGCATTATTAACTTAATATTCAAAATGTGTTTCTTTTTCCCGACCTACATAACCTTTTCCCTACATATCATATTGTGAACAGCATGTTTATTGTGTGTCCTTGAGAGCTAAATTAAATTAAATGTACTTTCATAAACTATAAGACATACTTTGCAGAGACATAAAGGGGGAAAAAAATACCAACAACAAAAATGCAGGGAATAATTTCATTAAATGAAACCTCAGAATAGCACACTTTGTTTCTCATATTCAGTTTCGTACACATTTACACATCATATTTGCACATAAATAAGAATTTCGAACCTAAAAAAAGTCATATGTTGTAAAATGTTTTTGCTTTATCGTTCTTCAAACAGCACAATGAAATATTCAGTTATAATCCTGAATACAATTACTATGCTAATATTTTGTTACAATTAAAGGAGAACTTCTGGAAGCTCATTTTTTTGTACATTTGGAGTGCTGTCAGTACAGAGAACAACGCCAAAAATCAGTGTTGCCTACACCGTGTTATCCTCTTTTTAAAATTTGCACCCTGTTGACTTCAATGGGGCAAGTTTTAAACCTGCTTTTAGCCTCTTAACATCCTTGATGTGTCATTACAAGTGCACAGGTCATGTGAGTGATTCCTTCGGAGTGAACGCGGGTGAATCTGACTGCAGTAGATGTGAAAGATATGAATAAAAATGATGTTAATTCAGTTTAGTACCTATGATCATGCGCGTGAACTCGACAATCGACTACTGTGGACTTCGAACGAAAACAGGAAGTAAATACAGGTATGTGCGCTGGCTGAATTAACTTAAAAAAAAAAAACGGTTTACTCCATAGGGTTATAATGTAGAACAGACGCTGGCAGTTTGAAAAAAGACGCTAAGTGTGAACATAGCCTTAGTAGTTGACATTAGTTGACAAAAGTCTTAAAGCATGTGTCACTCCTAACTGTGGTTGCTTGAAATATAGAGAACCAATTAACAGAAATGGCCATTGTTTCGGCTGCTTGCAAGTCTTGCAAGTTATGAACTTCCTTGAAACTTTGAAATTACTTTATTGATTTCTTCCATCTCTCTCTTTACCTCTCTCACTTTTCTATGATGTAAACAAATGACTCAAACACTGTTTAATGAATAGCAGATAATGAATATGTTTCTGCAACTTACATTACTTAGTGTCTGCAACTATATCAATCAACCTCTTGATCCAGGTCCCAATTTTCCAATTTTGTGTTTTTGGGGCTACTTTTTATTTTAAAAGTATTTATTTAAAAGGTTTTTTTTTTTTTTTTTTTTTTAAAGCAAACATTTGTACAATAATATGTATATATTTTATATATACTCTCTTTTTTTCTTCCATTTTCATAAACCCCCCCCCGCCCCCCCCCCCCCCCCAAAAAAAGAAGCTTTTATAATAAGCTTTCTTTTTACCGGCCATCAGACACTCTCATTTAGTCGATAATAGATATTCTGCTTATAAATTGTGGCTAATTATATGAAATGAATCAGATAATAATTTTCCATTAACCTTCATGAGTTTTGCTAAAAAAACTCTTTATGTGTCCCATCTACACCTAATACACACTTGCCATTCTCTCTCTCTTTTTCCTTCTCTCCAGAACAGGAGCATTAGTGTCAAGAGACTCTCCTCCTTCTTGTGGACTCTGATCAATATTGTAATTACAAAACAGTCAGATAAGCCAGCTATTTTCGCATAGAATAAAAGCAACAGCAGCTTGAGTTTCAGTATACAAATTCTGATTGTTAGACCCTTTTTTCAGGATATCCAAGTGTTGCCACTGAACATTTGCATATGAAGAACTTTCTTCCATTCCTAAATCTAGCCCATTATCACCCCAACCCACAAAACTAAAAAAAAAACCCCAAAAAACAGACTTTATCTGTAATCTCTGTCTCTTTGTCTAAAAAGTGTTATGTCTAAACACTTGAAAAGACGTATGAGCATTCCCCGTTCTAAGAACTTTCCTAGTGCTAACTATTCAGTAGTGTGTTAAAAAAAAAAAAAACCCTGCATAAAGATTCACTGATTAAGTTCTAGCTGATCCGGCATTGGAGAAAGCGACAGGCACTTTTAATGAGCAAACTGCAAAAAAACATGACAGGTCACACTAATGACACAACGCTGTGTGGCAAAGTCACACTCCCCCAGACATTTTGACTCATCCACTCGTAAGAAGAGAGAGTCTCCACACAGAATGTTCTATACCTGCCAGTAGGGCTGTGAAAAAAAAAAAAACTAATTACCTATCACACTTTTGTTTTAGTTTTTTTCCGATTTAATTAATTAATTAATTAAATTCCAGAATCGATATTAATTCATATTAAATTGTTTTATTTTAGTCATTGCTTATAGACGAGGCGGAGGAAAGTTACCTCTTTTATTTCAGCAGCCTGAGGCCGATCGGGCCGGTGCTGAATCGCAAAAGTTTATCCTTTGCACCAAGGTTATTTTCGTAAACGAAAACTGAAACTAAGACTAAAACTATTGGTCAAAAAACATTTTCGTAAACTGAAATAAAATTAGAAATTTATAATAAATGAAAAACTAAAACTAAACGAAACTAACAACAGTTACTGAAAAACTAACTGAAATAAAATAATAATTAGCAAAAATAAATAATCGTTTTCGTATTTAATAAGCTCTTTACTTTGGTGGAAAGTCTGACCTGTGGCTGTTTAGGGAAATGCCTGTAATGGCGCTTCACACACGTGAAGTTGCTGAGGCGATTAACCGCTGTCCTGTGACGCGCTCAATGAAGGACCAGCGAACACATCACTAGTCTTAAGTGGCTGTTCTTAAAGGATGCGTCCGTGGCAGTGGAATGGGAAATAATAACTCAAGGTAATGAGACGCAAGTTGAACTTCTTTTAACTTGAGCGAAGCGTTTTTAGAATGTCCTTTCATTTGCGTGCGAGACGCGGGTGCAACAGCAAAACAAGTCCGTCAAGCACAAAAATACCTTTAATGTTGTGATGTCATGCTTTCATGAAGGGTGACAGGCTGAAAGGTGCTGTTATCTTTGTTTTTACAAAAGATTTTCTGCTAATAATATTTTTATCCATGTGGAGACATGTCCACTCACACACTCTCTCTCTCTCTCTCTCTCTCTCTCTCTCTCTCTCTCTCTCTCTCTCTCTGTTGGGATTCTCCATAGATGTAATGGTTGTTATATTGTACAAACTGTATATTCTGTCTCCTTACACTAAACCGACCCCTAAACATACCCATCACACACACACACACACACACACACACTAACCCGACCCATCACACACACACACACACACACACACACACACACTAACCCGACCTCTAAACCGACCCATCACACACACACACACACACACACACACGCACACACACACACTAACCTGACCCATCACACACACACACACACACACACACACACACACTAACCCGACCCCTAAACTGACCCATCACACACACACACACACACACACACACACACACACACACACACACACACACACACACACACACACACACACACACACACACTAACCCGACCCATCACACACACACACGCACACACACACTAAACCGACCCATCACACACACGCGCACACACACACACTAACCCGACCCCTAAACCGACCCATCACACACACACACACACACACACACACACTAACCCGACCCCTAAACTGACCCATCACACACACACACACACACACACACACTAACCCGACCCATCACACACATTTTCAAAAAAACTCATTCTGTGTGATTTAATTTAGGCCCACAGTGACACAAGTCCCCATGAGTGTTTGTGCATTCAGGTGTAAGTCCCCACCACGCATAGATACTTCATTATTTAATCACACTGGCTTCACAGCAGGTTGTCAGATTAATTTAGCTGTTTTTTTGTTGTATGTACCAGTGTCACTCTGAAAAAAGCGTCACTCTGCGTCTCGCTTTGGAAGTGTTCTGTTTGCTCTGCTAAACTATAATTACTAAAACTAAAACTGAAACTAAATAAAATAAAAACTAAATAGAAATGTGTTTGCAAAATAAAAACTAAACTTAAACTAACAAAACCATTAATGAAACTAACTAAAACTAAACTTAAATGTAAAGCAAAATTGAAAACGATATTAAAATAAAAACTAATTTAAAAAAGCAAAACTATAATAACCTTGCTTTGCACGTGTTTTTAAGCCTTGACAAATTAAATATTCAAACGCAAGAAGACACGTATAAGAAAACTCAATTCAATAGTGTGAGGAGTTTGTATGGACACATTACAAAGTTTGCACCCAGAAAGCCGTGTCAAGCTCTCTTTAGGTCTTCTTGCACTTGAACAAACATATACACACAAAATTACATTAAAAAATGTAGGTCTCCGCGAGTATCCTAGCAAACATAATCTGTTAATAAATAAAATGCATGTGTAACAGTATATTGGTATTCTGTATATTATATAGCCAGCGCTCATACCTGTATTTACTTCCTGTTTTCGGTCAAAGTCCATAGTAGTCGATTGTCGAGTTCACGCGCGTGATCATAGGTAACTAAGCAACAGTGGAGAACTCGACAATCGACTACTGTGGGCTTCGACCGAAAACAGGAAGTAAATACAGGTATGAGCGCTGGCTGAATTAACTTAATTTTTATTAATATCTTTCACATCTACTGCAGTCAGATTCACCATGTTCACTCTGAAGGAATCACTCACATTGTCTGTGCACTTGTAATGACACATCAAGGATGTTAAGAGGCTAAAAGCAGGTTTAAACATTGCCCCATTGAAGTCAACAGGGTGCAAATTTTAAAAATAGAATAACACGGTGTAGGCAACCCCGATTTTTGTCGTTGTTCTCTGTACTGACAGCACTCCAAATGTACAAAAAAATGAGCTCAATGTTAAAATTGACCGGAGTTCTCCTTTAATCTTAATCAAACAACAAAGAAAAAAAAAATTTGACTGAATAACTTTTGTAACTTTAATAAGGATTAATCTACATTTTATTTATACAGTGAAGACTATGCAGTGCTATTTTACATTTGATTATTGATTTTCTCTACCAGACATTGAGCACGTTTACATGCACACCAGTACGCTGATAACTCACAAAAATCAGCTTATTAATATAACCTGTTGCCCGGGTTTACATGCAAACCAATGACCTGACAACGCAAGTAAACAACATTTACAAGACTATATTAATAAATCAGGTTATTTCCAGGTAGTGGAAACAAATCGCAATACATATTGTACCGGCACCCAAGTATCTTGAAATCGGTGTATCGTCCCAGCCCATACCTGCCAGTCATAGCGGATTAAAAAACAATTGACATTCAGAGATGAAATAAATAACCTGACGTAAAACTGCTAGGCACGAAATTGCCATATCCAAGACATCTAAGACATCTCCAGAGGGTCAAACTAAATCAGCCTGCACCAATTCATATGCATTACAACAGTTATACATCTTTAACATATGAGTTCCTTCTGCTCAAGGAGGTATTTAATGTTCCTGTCTGGGGAAATATTTCAGTGTCTGTCCTACTCTGAATCTCAGTAAGAGGTGCTTTAAACACAGGCTAAATTAATGTAAAGCTAGTGCTGTGCGCTTCAGTCTGTGCTAAGATGGCAAGAGAAGAAGATGAAAGAGTATTTGGAGTGATAGATCACTAAAATGCAATCTTGTTTTGAAAGAGCAGGCCTACTGCATTCTCAAGGTAATGCCATGGAGAATCAAGCACATCTTCCTTCAACAAGATCAGAAATATGAGTCAGTTTTATGACACAGCAGTTTCTGTCTGCTTTTCTGTTTGTTAGTATTTATGTAAAATATGAGCTCTCGTCACTGGTCATGACTGAACTGTCAGTGTCCATGGAGATGTCTGTCTTAATATCAATTCCTTAAGTGGTTCTTATTAATAACCACATTGAACTTAACTTTGGAATATACCGTTCAAAAGTTTGGGGTCAGACTCAGTAGGATTAAAAAAAGAAAAGAAAAAGAAATTGATAATTTTATACTGATTTGATGTCTACTAAAAATGAGAATATACCATTACAGATTAAAAAAAAATATATATATATATTACAGTAGAAAACAGTTATTTTAAAATTGCAATTATATTTCACAACACTACTGTGTTTCTCTGAATTTCGTATTTAAAAAATGCAGCCTTCGTGACCATAAGACCCTTTTAAACATTAAATAATTCATATTTTTGAACGGCAGTGTACTTGTAAATGCATTTCTTAAAGCTACACTGTGTGATATTTTCCTCCATCTAGCAGTGAAATTGTATATGACTACCCAGTGAATATTAGTTTCTGTTCCTTTCAATTTCGAGGGCGTTTTAACTCCTACGGTGGCCGTATTATTCCAAGATTAACATGGCTTCCAGTTCGACTTCGTCCAATTGCGCCTTTAAAACTATCACCTGTGATCCGTCGCAGCACAGATTTATGTTACAAGGTAAACAATACTTTTTCACCATTGACGTGAGGAAAAGTAACGCAAGTTATACTAGAGGTCGTTCTGGCGTTATGCACAACCATGCTATGGTTAGACAAGCAACTATCAAACTTCGAATTTACACAAATAGGCTGAATTACCTGTCGAGCAGGCAACTTCGGTGTCCGTTTTAAAATCTTTGCTCCTCATGAGCTCACTCCATCTGGGAAAAGTTACTCCAGTATTGACTTTGGTCTTGCTGATTTGCCTGTCGCGTTGACGTTTTAATTCTCTGTTTCGCTTCCTTGGCGACTCTGCTACATGTCCTCGAAAATAAGCGTGATCCTCCATCAGCAATCTTTCAAATCTGCCGGCAGTCGCGAGTAATCTCCCCCTCGCATTCGTCTCTGAGTCACTGAGTGTAAAGCGCGAAAGGCGAAGCTTGAATTTACAGGTATGTCCCTCTTTGGCTAATGTAGTTTCAAGATGGAGGGGCAACATGGCGACCAGCATTCGAACCACTCACCCGTATGTACTTTCAATGGCAGATTATAAACTTACGAGAATACTTTATTACTTGAAAGAAGTAAATATACATTAATGAGCACATATATTTTTAAAAGAACTAAGTGTTTTTTGCTAAGAATCAACTAAAAAAATTACAGAGTGTAGCTTTAATAAATCAATATAGTCACTGTCCCCATGTTCCAGAGTTGTAAGTAAACCAGTCTGAATTGAAATTAGACTGTCTTTTATTGTCTTCTCTGATTTTCCTGTAGAACTCTACAGGATGTAGAATCGTAATTAGAATTTATGGTACACTGTATTTAAAAAAAAAAAAAATTCTGGTTGATAAAACTCAAGCAGCTTCAGGACTTGTTTTGTGTATACTAAACTGTATCAACTTAAAGTTAGTCTTTGCTTTAATCAAACACTTTAAGTTCTATACACTCAAAAATAAAGTTTTTTTTTAACTCGTGGATTCAAGCTCAATAAGCTTTTTGCATTTTAAGCTAAGCATTAACATTACTTAGTTTGTCTAACTTGTGTATCCGTTTATTGCACAAACTGAAAAGGTTATATAGATTTACTTAATAAACCAAAACAAGACTGAAATAGACAGTCATAACAAAAATCACGCTAATGGTAACTTACTAAATGGCCTAAAAATGTACTACATTTTTTGTCAACTTTTTCAACATTTTGAAAGTTCAAACTGTAAGAGTTTGTCTGACAAAATGAATTGAATTGGTAACAAAACTCATGACCTAAAGAAATTCATAAAAGTGTCATTTTTAATAGTAGCCTACATTTATTTTTCAGTAAAATGTAATAATAATAAAAAAAAAAATTCACTCTGCTTCACGCTGTGTCTGCATTACAACTATTTGTTGTACATATTTTAATAATCAACCCGTTGTTAATTATTCATTAAATATATTTTTGTACAAATTTCGTAATTTACATTCACATCTTGAAGAAGGAGTTGAACATAAAGCTGGTTTAAAGAAATAAAACACACAACCCTTTGAGGTTTGAATTGTATTTGAGTGAATTCCTCTTCCTGCCATTCCAATTCAGCATCCTGTGGGACACGAGGCCAATTCAATTCAAAGTTCAGCTGAATTGCAAGTTTCAGAATGAAAATGGAGCCAATTCTTAAGATTCTGAATTTTGCCAAGACCTGCTGTGTTCTGGTGAGCCTGACAATGATGGTGCGCTTGCCAGATAAATGGCTCTAGACCCAAAATTAACCACCCGCAGCCACTTCCCTCCCATTGCAAATTCACTGTATTTAAGTCAGACACATGCAGCTCTTTGCTCCGCTAAACAGTGTTTTATTTAATTTGAGCCTAACTGACAAGGGACGCATTATACTTTTACCCCTCTAACACAGCAGGATTTCCCCCAATGGACACAAAGCCTATGGTTTTACATATTGCTCCTGCCCAGCGCTTTGATTTGTGTTTGGAGGATATTCAGACCTGCTTGGCTTTAATACATCACCATGAAAGGGTCTTTTCCAGGGATTGGAGGAGGAGAGAGAGCGAAAGGGAGAGATTTATGCCCAAACCCTGCACGTTCAGGCTCCTGATTAGGGCTACAGCTAATGTAACAGCTTGGACACAAGCACATTGCCTATGGAATCAATATCTCATACTTCTATGAAATTGAGTTTCAGTGAGCAGAAAGAGAGAGAGAGAGAGAGAGAGAGAGAGAGAGAGAGAGAGAGAGGGGGGGGGGGGGGGGGGGATGAAAGACGCAGAGATGAAAGTGAATTCTAGCTGAAATATGCTAGCTGGCTAAAGACAGCAGACAGTTTAGTGCTATGGGCTAGAGTTGGCAAGTTTACTGCAGTTTAATATTCTGTGCCATTCCATAAGGACCTATTAGCTATGTTTTTGGTCCATTAAATGCTGATTAAAGAAATAGTTCACACAAAAGTGAAAATTCTGTAATTCTTTTTCACCTTCATGTCACTCCATACCCGTGGCCTCATTTTTAAAGAGCATTCACATATGATCAGATATGATATTAAATATCATGGATTTTATCTAGGCCTACGTCAAAAGTGATTAACAATTTGGGATTCATAAAGGCAGAAAGTGATGTGAAAATGTTCTTATGTGCATGCCAACTGAAGAGCAGGCATACACACTTTCTGCCGCACTTGTTTTAATGGTACAAAGACCATATGTCAAAAGATCAAGGCTGGGTGTCCCAAAACCTTCTTAACGCTACGTCGTTCTTAAGTTACACCTTAAGCTGTACCTTATCGTTAATACGTGTTTCCCGAAACGTTCTTAGTTAAGTATACCTTCTGTAAGTCATATGTTCGGAAGGTTGGTGTGGACCACTCTTAGCTTTACCTTATCACTGTTGCAGGTCTATATGAATGTAATTCTGAAGTTTTAAAACACCCAGACAGTGTTCAATTAGGCTAATTCAAGTGTTTTCATGCAAAGAATCATTATACCATTATACCAATCATTGTCATTATACGGATTGTTGTAAGATTTTAATTATATTAATCAAAAGGTACATCAGCTGGTTAACCATTAAAGGCTTAATAGTCTATTTAAAGGAAATGATTGTGGTGGGGAGTTTGCTCAAACTATGGCAGCGATACAGGAAATAGTTGTTCTAAAAAGACGGCGCCGTCCGCGGAGCGCTTTTAAAGGCCAGTGAAAGCATATAGGTTACTGCCAGTTAAGTCCTATTCGGACGCTAATTGTTTATTATGGGCTTGTATGGTATTTTTAAACATTTACAGGGGTAAGTGATTTTATTGCCGTCCGAATCCATAATGTCTCACCCAACCCGCGTAAAAATCCCAGGCCAAATTTTTTGACAAACAGGTCGTGTGGGAAATGGGAATTTAATTGCCGTCTGAATCCACATCTCTGAGTTTACAAGAAGAGATTCAAAATTCACTGTTTAAATCCTTTTTGATCACTACCGAGTACCGTATGTACTGTAAGATGTACACTTTTATTACTGAAATGCTGGAAAGTATTTACAAGGACACTATATCATCACAACTCCACCTCAGCGAACAAAAATGGGAAAGAGATGAAAGCACATACAATTTTTTAAATGGTTATTGTGGCAGCAATATATGATACAATTTTTAAATATGTAGGCTAGGCTATTATAGGCTATTATAGTTTGGATAATTTTTTTTAATATCCCATGAATCCTAATAAATGCAATTTCAGCTATTTCTGAAGTGCTTCTTTTATAAAGAACACCGCTTTCTCACATAGGCTAATGCAGTGAAGCAGCCCCTGTGCGAGAGAATAATTGATTCTCGAGCCATCGATATCAACCAATTCAGCACCATCGCCTGAAGAAGGTATATCTTAAGCAGCTTACTAAGGTATAGTTCGGGGAACACGCCTAGTAATGGTATACCTTTAGTTAAGTTATACCTTAAGAGTCTTCGTAGCGCACTAAGAGACAACGTTATCGGGAAACCCAGCCCAAGCCAATTTAGATTTCTTATATATGTCATGGCCCCTTTAAAGGGATACTCCACTTTTTTTGGAAATAGGCTCATTTTACAACTCCCTCAGAGTTAAACAGTTGAGTTTTACCGTTTTCAAATACATTCAGCCGATCTCCGGGTCTGGCGGTACCACTTTTAGCATAGCTTAGCATAGATCATTAAATCGGACAAGACCATTAGCATCTCTCTCAAAAAAATGACCAAAGAGTTTCGATATTTTTCCTATTTAAAACTTGACTCTTCTGTAGTTACATCGTGTACTAAGACCGACGGAAAATGTAAAGTTGCGATTTTCTAGGCTGATATGGCTAGGAACTATACTCTCATTCCTGCGTAATAATCAAGAAACTTTGCTGCCGTACCATGAGTGCAGCAGGCGTAATGATATGACGCAGCGCCTGATAATAGGTCAAATAGGTTAGACAAACTTAGTCCCGGTCACGTTGGAAGTTACCGAGCTGGGGACTATTTTCAGGCGCTGCGTCATATCATTACGCCTGCTGCACTCATGGTACGGCAGCAAAGTTTCTTGATTATTACGCAGGAATGAGAGTATAGTTCCTAGCCATATCAGCCTAGAAAATCACAACTTTACATTTTCTGTCGGTCTCAGGACACGATGTAACTACAGAAGATTCAAGTTTTAAATAGGAAAAATATCAAAACTCTTTGGTAATTTTTTTGAGAGAGATGCTAATGGTCCTGTCCGATTCAATGATCTAAGCTAAGCTATGCTAAAAGTGGTACCGCCAGACCCGGAGTTCGGCTGAATGGATTCGAAAACGGTAAAACTCAACTGTTTAACTCTGGGGGAGTTGTAAAATGAGCCTATTTCCAAAAAAAGTGGAGTATCCCTTTAAAGGGACACCAGACATGCCTGAGTGTTTTTTCTCTACGAAGCTCCCCCTAGTGTCTGGTAGTAAATGCTTTCAAACACACTGTTGTAAAAACTAACTGTTGTTCCTTCCCCCTCACCACGAGCAACCCAGCTGATCAGCTGTCAACCCAGCTGAGGAGAGGAACCGGCTATTTCAAAACCAGTTATGTCTACCGAGGTAAGTAAAGCAATATTTTCTTTCCAACTGATGGCGAGTTTTTTTATATTTTTTTTATTGTGTTGTCATGCATACTAGTATTTTTACCGGGAACGAACGATATGAACGAGGCGAACTACTGCTTTCGTGTTTTTTTTTTTTTACTTACAAGTGCAACAGCAAGAAGGCCAGGTCAGCATCCGTTTTGCAGGCTTCTGTTTCTCTCAGTTCTCGCCATTCTGAAAAAGCTGGTCTGATATTTACTCGAGTCTGACTTCTTGCTCGGTCAGTCTCCCGTTTCCTCTTTCTTTGGTCCTCCGACAAAGATTTCCTAGCTTTCTGTTTCTTTTTTACAGGCTCAGCCATGACGAAAATGTGAAGAACTCAATCTATCGTTGCCCTTTGCTTATACATAGTTCCCACAGGGCAATTAATGTCACGTGACCTCCCCGGAGACGCCATCTTTGAGGGCATAAGCTGCTGTGTTTACAAGGTTTTACAAGCAAATTTCGAAGATTTCTTCATATTTATAATGTTACGAAA
Organism: Rutilus rutilus; assembly: GCA_021464565.1. NCBI lineage: Eukaryota > Metazoa > Chordata > Actinopteri > Cypriniformes > Leuciscidae > Rutilus > Rutilus rutilus. The sequence continues at coordinate 25,482,262 of JAJAQA010000002.1, forward strand.
ATCATGAAGAGACAAAGTGACAGAGATTATAAAGACACTCTATTAACACAAGACAGAGAGAGGTACAATGCGAACATTTCAGTCATAAATGGTGTTGATCCGTATGCGCTAAACTGAGCACTGATTTTGCAGCTTTGGCTCAGATACTGTATTATCCATGTGTACCATTATCTGGTATTGGCTAGGAGTTTTAACACATGTAAGCAATTCCGAGCCTGGAAATATGTGCATGAATATGAATATACACGGTATGAAAATAAATAAAACTGGCGTGAAAATTAATGTAACAGTTAATGCAGAACTACTTTATACGCGGGTTCTTTAGGGACATAATCTGAGATTGCAAGGCTGGAATGTGTGTGTGTGCGTCAGTCTGTGTCTGTGTGTGTGTGTGTGAGTGAGAGAGAGAGAGTCGCGGGCGCGATCGAACAGTGGAAACAATGTTGTTTTTGTATGTTTTTAATACCTCATCATTTTGTACATACAGGACATCATTCAAACTGCAAAGTGTTAACTTATATTTGTGTACACTCGCAATAAAAAACAACAAATTCTTGCGTGTTTTGATGGAGTTTCTTTCCTGTTTATTCTCGCCAGCCATAACCTCCATCGTTGTTCTGACAAAAGCTTTGTCTTGACACATTCATGAAGTCTAATGACGGGTACACTGTAAAATCCAAATTTAACTGAACCTCCGGCACAATTTGAACATCCATTGACCCAGCAGGAGATGACCATTTTCACTTTTTATCACGAAATTAAAGGGGTGGTTTACTGCCTTTTTTCTTTGCTTGATTGTGTTTATGGGCTGCAATATAACATGTCTTCGTGTTTCGTTTGTTAAAAAACGCCTTATTTTTCATAAATTTCACCTTTATTGTAAGCCGCTTCCTCCTCTGTCATTTGAACGACCGGTTGACTTCCTTAGTCTATGAAACCACTCCCTCAGAAACAGGCAATGAGCTCAGATTGGTTAGTTCGGCCGGTGTGTTGTAATTGGCTAAACTGCGTCCGGAATCTTCACGCCCATTACCCGGTCAAATGTAATGGTGTCAATATTGCCTCGTCAGTTTGAGCCAGAATCAGACCCAGAGAGCGGTGATAAAGAGAGTCAAGCAGAACCTCCGCAAACACGGCTCTTAGTAAACGTTTCTGAATGGTAATTTTTTTTTTTTTATTATTATTTTCTCAAAGAATTTCCATACGCTGTTACTTGAAAATGCTACTGTTTGTTAGCTTTTGAGATACGGTTTCCCCCTGATTAAACATTTAATATAACTGAATACATGACTGAGTAATACCGTTTTTTAATTGATAGAATGAACAACCGTTTAACTATTCACAAAACTTACCGGTAGTTTACTCAGTTTGTCGTTTTCTTACATGATAACAGCAGCTGAAGTTCGCTGTTGCGATGATTTTTTGAAGTTTGTACACGTTTCTTATACACACAAAATAACATCGAACTAACTAGCTACTATAACCAAACAGCTTTGGCATTGGTTTGCGTTCTTGATCAAATAAAAAAATTACGTCATAAAGTATACATGGAAAATACGTTTACAAAATTTGTACATATTACAAATTCGGATCCAAAATGTTTGTACGCATCTGTCATATACTAAAGCCAGCGCTGGTATTTTTTTACATCCTTGATAAAACTAAAACATTACGTCTTAAATTATACAGGCAAATACATTTAAAATGATTAAATCTTACTTGCAGGTTGTGGCCCAACAACTGCTGCCTCTGGTTTTATAGCTGTAACTGCTTCATGTTGGAGTAATAGTTTCTTGTTGAATCCGACATTGAACTCGTGTAGATTCTGGAAGCTGTCTTCCGTAAAATGCGCAGCACAGAGAGCTAAACTACGATTGTAATTGTCAGGAACATAATCAAACTGAAATTTTAACCATTGTTGACGAACTACAGCGTCTGTAGGAAGCCTGAACACAGAAGACCTGACAGCTACAGCTCTCCACTATAACTCCTCCTCTTCGACAGCAGAACATGTTCCGGAGGGAGGGTTGATGTAAATGTATGGGTTAGTTACGTATAAAACCCGGGAAGTATCTCGTTGTAGTCCCATTCGAGTCGTTTTTGTAGGCATTAAACTTCCTGATTTTTAAAAGACAATATCTCCGCTTACGTTGAACTTTCAGCGCAGCAACTTTGCAGATACTGTTCATGCACCAACAGCAACATTACACAGTATTTAAAATGAAAAAAGTGAAATAGCAATCAACCACCCCTTTAACTCGTTTCAGCTTCTTCGTCTAATGTTCTGCCCACAGCATGCCCACAGAAATGGCGCCGGGTCGGCAAATGCCCGTATGTTGTGACGTCATGTGGGAACTATGTATAGGGATGTTCGCCGGAGTCAAATGTGACGTCACGATATGGGCGTGGGCGCGAACTGGTTGGCAGAAAGAACCAAAACATGTCGCATGTCGCAGCAGTCTGTGTTTTGTCAGCATATGTTAATTATTTGTCCGAAGAAGCTAAAAAGAGATATAATTAAGCTTTTATATAACCAGGGTTCATGTTCTCTGCCTGATCCATATCACCTGGGTGAGAATTTTTTGTTGTTCTTTGACATTTAAACGAAGTCAGCAATTTCGTTGGATTTACAGCAAAAAAATCTGGCGGCACATTACTGGAGTAAACAAAGCATCTGTGAAAGCAGTGCAGTTTGAGTGTTTCGGAACGTATATGTGATCGGAGAGAAAGATGAGGCCCTTCTCTGACTACGTTTGAATGTGTGAATTAAGTATTAAACTGTTGGTGAGATGAGATGAGATGAGATGAGATAATGCAACGCTGACATAGGCAGTACAATGACAGTTGCACAGATGTTGGGAGTTGGGAACCGGTGAGAAAATGTCCGGTAGCCTACCCGGTAACTTCACCAGTAATAACAATATTAATTTAGTTCTGCTTAATGGTTCCTGAACGCTGTAACTAACAGTTGCCCAGCCATCAACACAGCCACGTGTATTTTTTTTTACATACGAGCTGCACTAGGTCTATATCTGTATTCTAAGAGGTATTATTACTTGTATGGAAATCGTTAATAACTTGACAGCACTTAAATGTGTATTCTTACAAGGTAAAGAACAAATGTTTGTGCAATTCCTTTTTTTCACCTTTTATGAGGCAAAAAAACAACAAAAAAACTGTCTGGTAAAAAGTCACAGTGGCTGGTAGTCAAAAAAGTTAACTTCAGGCCCTGTATATAACATTGGTTAACATACGTAAAAATGTATGAAAATACAATCATTTGCCCTTTATTTATAAGGGTATGTACACAGATGATACACACAGTACAGTAACCAATCTTGCCGATCACACAGCACGATACAACCATTTTTGTTCTGTGTTTGCGCAACAAGCGGCTATTACTTTTCTTCTGCCAACCAGAGCGCATGTTACCGCGTCGTGACGTCACGGCGAAGATCCCTATAGAGTGCCGAAGTTATGACGTCACTTTGTAGGCCAACCCGGAAGTTAGCGGCGCATGGGTTCCCTCGATCAAAAAGCAATGCATTTTCCCCATAGACTTTTGGAAAATCGCAAAAAATAAGATCTGTGTTCAACAAAGAGTTGTGACCCTTACACGTTTTGTCTATCAAGATAATCTTTACAAGTTAATCCAAAATGTATACATTTTGAAGCCTAAATAAAGCCGTCAGATATAAAATGCTAACGGTAGGTTATCAACGGACTACAGCCAGAGCCCTTCTCTGCTACAGCACACCATGGTCGCGGATCAACGTCATCATCAAGCTTCCTCAAACTCGCTCGCTCATTATGATCTGCGCTGTGTATGAACCTATTTGTATTTGTCTATGGTATAAACGCTTATCCACTTTTTCATGAGAAATATTACCCATTCGTTTTTTCCAAAAATGTTAGAAACTAATTTTGTTTATGCGTGCCTCTCTGAGTTTTTTTTTTAAAATCTTTTGTTAATGTTTTATTTATTCGTTTATTATTTTGTTAGTTTATATAAACCTTAATATAAACCTTAATATTATTTTCTTTGTGATTAAGATTATTAATATGCCTGATCATTGTGCCCCAAATAAACTTTAAAGATTATCTTTCACTGTATTATGTTTGATTGTATGTTTGGTAAACGGTAAAAACGAGCATCTTTCATTCGACGACTTGTGGTTGCATCTCGGGACAAAACAAAACAGCATTGTCGAACTACAGTCTCTCCACAGAAATAAAGAACTGGTAATCGGTTACCTTAATATCACAGAATTCTGTGTACAACAATATTTGGAAAAACTATAATTTGAAAAGACTAAATATATAACGTTATGTATAACTGAAAGGTAAACTTCTAAGAACGTGAGGCTGTTTGTCATGATGACGTCTAAAGTCCCCGCCAAAGGATGTAGTCCCTTTTAGCAACTTGTTAGCAACCATCGTTTTTAAGACACAATAAAGTTAAAAAAAATCACAAGCAGGTTATAACTGGTGTGTTTTATATCATAGATCAAAACGTGAAAATATGTAGAGGCTTTGTTAACCACAGACCTTATTTCAGGCGATTTAGCAAAAACCCATTCAAAAAACCCATAGACTTGAACCGGAAGTGCTAAAATGCTAATTCACTTCCGTGTTTTGGCCTACAAAGTGACGTCATAACTTCGGCACTCTATAGCTAGCCGGTGCTTGAATGGGGGCGTGTACGTGTCAGTGCCGTCAAGCAATTCGTTACATCGCGAGACCTGATATCACGCGATACTTCCTGACGGCGAGGCCAGCGGCCCACCATCTCAAAGTTGCAAGTGAGTTCCCTTTCGAGGGAACTCGAACTGCGTCGGTGACGACACTAGGGGAACGCCCTTCAGCGTAGCGCGTCTGAATTTATGAATGAAACTCAGTCCAATCCCATTGGCGTTGCGTGATGACGTAGTGTGTGACGGCATATACGGATGTGTACAAAAGCACGCCGGCACACAGAAATGTCAGCTTTTTGCTATTCAGCAAGCGCTCTGTGTGTGTGAAAGTCAGTTCGTTATATTTGGTGTTGTTTGTCTGTTCATATATATTACCCATCATGTCCAGTGTGCAGTTTAAAAAGTGCGTGTTCCCATGCCCTCGTTTTATTACGGCTGGGGACACACACGAGATGTGTGTGTCATGTTTGGGAATGCAGCACGCCCAGGCAGCCCTCGAGGGGGCTGCTTGCGGTCACTGTGAGACTCTTTCTATGAGAGTGCTGCGTTCCCGCCTGGCTTTGTTTTCTGAGGACGGCCAGATGCGCGCTCCCCGCGGTTCAGGTCCCGCATCCGCCGAGGCGATGCGGCGGCTTCAATCGTGGGGCTCGCAGCGAGAGCTTGCAGAGGGGATCGAGACTGCCGAGGCACTTTCTCGATCCTCATCTGAGAGTTCAGATTCCCCTATCCCCCGTTCGGGAGCCCGCCCCGCGGCTTCTCCCGTTCGGGATGTAGACCCAGTACTGCAGCTGTCTGATTCTGAGGAATTAGACGTGCTCAGTATTGTGGAGGGGGATCTAAATGAGACACAACAATCGGCCCAATCTGTTCAGTCTGCACCAAGTTATGATGAGCTTTTGGAGGTTGTGACACGGGCTGTGGAAAAATTAGATATTAGTTGGCCACAGGAGAGGCAGGAAGCGCGCGTTAAAAGCAAACTAGACGAGCGCTTCCTGCAACACCGCGCACAGCCTCCACGCCGGTCTTTACCGTTCTTCCCGGATTTACACAACGAGTTGTGTAAATCCTGGAACAGGCCATTTTCAGCGCGCCTGTCTAACCCCCCAATATTAAATTATAGTAATATTGTGGGGGTTAAGGAGAACGGATATGGGATGATGCCTCGGGTTGAGGAAGCTCTGGCCAGCTATCTTTCACCTGACCTTGCATCATCCCTTAAAACACCGGCACTGCCCACCAAGCCATGTCGTACTACATCTGCTTTGGTGGGCAGAGCTTATATGGCGGCAGGTCGGGCTGGTGCGAGCCTGCACACGATGGCTATCTTGCAGGCGTACCAGGCCGACCTGTTAAGAGAAATAGATCAAGGCGAGGGTCCTACTATGGAGGATATAGCTGAGCTTCGCAAAGCCACAGACCTGTCTCTCCGGGTTACCAAAGAGACGGCCCGTTCCATCGGTCGATCTATGGCAGCTCTGGTAACCACGGAGAGGCATCTGTGGCTTAACCTCTCAGGCATCAAGGAAAAGGACAGGGCCTTCCTCCTTGATGCACCCATTGCTACCACTGGTCTGTTCGGCGAGGCGGTTAATGCTGTCGTCGACAGATTTCAAGATACAAAAAAGCAGAGCGAAGCATTCAAGCAATATCTCCCACGCCGTTCAAGGTCTAGGAGGGCGGCTGCTAGAGATCAGTCACAGCCATCAGCCAGCTCCTCTTACCGCCAGAGCCAGAAAGGGAGTGTCGCTTCTAGAGGTCCCCCTCAAAAAGCTTGGGACTCTAGGCGGCGCTTTCACCCACAGCCTCCTGAGAAGGCGGATCTGAGGACCGTCATCCAGTCTAGGAAGGCAAAGGGAAAGAGGTCCTAACTCCTATGAGACCTCGGAGGGCCGCCCCCCCCGAGAGAGAGCGATTGAGGTCCCTTCTCTCGTTGGGCCCTCAGGAAGCTGGCGTCAGTATCCCGCCGTCTCTGACGCTTCGGGACACGCTAGCTTCCAGCGAGCACACGCTGGTCTGTCTGCCCCAAGGGCTTGCAGCCAGTCAGCGTTTGGGTTCGCACACCGTGAGTCGTTGTCGGTCTTTCCCTGCCGGTCCTCCGCTTCAGGGTGCCGTCAAGGACTTGCACAAAACACTGGACACCAGCCCCGAGGGGCTGGTTCCCTTGGTGAATTTTGCAGAGGCATGGCAAAACCTCGCGAATATTTCTCCATGGGTCCTGCGCACTGTAGAAATTGGGTACAGACTGCAGTTCCAGGTCCGCCCACCAAAATTCAACGGGGTGGTCTGGACTTCAGTGCACCCAGAGCAGGGTCTGGTGTTGGAACAGGAAGTTCACTCGCTGCTGGAAAAAGGGGCCATAGAGCATGTTCCCCAACCAGTCAGGGAGTCCGGGTTCTACAGCCGGTACTTCATAGTTCCCAAGAAGGATGGAGGGTTGCGTCCAATTCTAGATCTAAGGCACTTGAACCAGTCTCTGAGGAGATTCAAGTTCAAGATGCTCACTATTCCCATCATCGTGAGTCAAATCCAATCCGAGGATTGGTTTGTCACGATAGATCTAAAGGACGCATACTTCCATATATCCATCCTTCCATGTCACAGGAGGTTCCTGAGGTTCGCTTTCGGGGGCGAAGCGTACCAATATCGGGTTCTTCCATTCGGCCTAGCACTCTCCCCTCGCACATTCACCAAGTGTATGGATGCAGCTCTGGCCCCGCTGAGGCTCCAGGGCATCCGTGTGCTGAATTACATCGACGACTGGCTAATCCTGGCCCAGTCTCGAGAGTTGGCAGTTCGGCATCGAGATGTCGTCCTTGGCCATATTCAGCACTTGGGGTTGAGGCTCAACACGAAAAAGAGCGTGTTGACACCCGCCCAACGGACGACGTTCTTGGGGGTGGTATGGGACTCGACAACGATGCAGGCACAAATGTCTCCTGCACGTATCGAGTCCATATTGACCACACTAAACAGGGTGAAGCTAGGCCACACCATCACAGTGAAACACTTCCAGAGAGTGTTGGGTCTCATGGCAGCAGCGTCCAGCGTGATTCCTTCTGGCCTTCTGCACATGAGAGCCCTGCAGTGGTGGTTGAAAGCCAAGGGGTTTTCCCCGAGGGGAAATCCTTTCCGCATGATAAGGGTTACGCGCAGATGCCTTCGTTCCCTATCAATGTGGAAGAAACCTTGGTTTCTGTCCCAAGGTCCCAAGTTGGGAGCGTTATGTCGCCGAATTACGATTTCGACAGACGCCTCCCTCACGGGCTGGGGCGCGGTCATGGACGGCCGCTTTGCGAGAGGTCTCTGGCAGGACCATCATTCCTCTTGGCACATAAATTGCCTAGAAATGTTGGCGGTGTTCCGGGCTCTGAGGAGCTTCCTGCCAGACCTCCACGGTCGCCATGTCCTTGTGAGAACCGACAACATGTCGGTGGTGTCTTATTTGAACCGCCAGGGGGGTCTGAGGTCGCGCCCTCTGTGCAGACTGGCGCATCAGATCCTCCTGTGGTCCCAGCGGAGACTATCGTCTCTCAGGGCGGTGTATGTCCCGGGGGACCAGAATCAGGGAGCAGACGTCCTGTCGAGGCAGGGGCTGAGGCCCGGGGAATGGAGACTCCACCCCGAGACGGTGGAGTTGATATGCGAGAGGTTCGGCCCGGTGGAAGTGGACTTATTTGCGTCTCGAGAGACGACACACTGTCCCCTGTGGTTCTCCCTCACGCATCCAGCCCCGCTGGGGTTGGATGCCATGGTACAGACGTGGCCGAGGCTACGTCTGTATGCTTTTCCCCCGATCGCTCTGCTCCCGGGAGTTCTGGAAAGGGTCCGTCGAGACGGTGTCAGTCTACTATTAGTAGCCCCGTTGTGGCCGGCCCGAGTATGGTTCTCGGATATCATATCACTCCTGGCAGGCCAGCCATGGCAGATCCCTCTGAGGAGGGACCTGCTGTCCCAGGCAGGGGGCTCAGTTCTCCACCCTCGGCCCGAGCTGTGGAAACTGTGGGTCTGGCCCTTGAGGGGGCACAGTACCTAGAAGCCGGCCTATCTACAGGAGTAGTTGAGACTATTCTCAGTTCCAGAGCTCCCTCCACGAGGAAGTTGTACGGCCTGAAGTGGAATGTATTTTCCATTTGGTGCAGAGAGCGTGGATTGGACCCAGTTAACTGCCCGGTGGCTTCAGTACTGGAGTTTCTCCATGACCGCTTTTCTGCTGGACTTACCCCATCCACACTCAAGGTTTATGTGGCTGCCATTGCGGCTTTCCACGCTCCTCTGAGTGACGGGCCTCTGGGGAGGCATCAGCTGGTCGTACGCTTCCTACGGGGAGCCTGGAGGATGAGACCTGCGACTCGCACCAGGGTTCCCACCTGGGACCTGGCAGTGGTCCTCGAAGCGTTGGCTGAGGCCCCCTTCGAGCCGCTGGAGTCGGCTGAGGCCAAGAACCTGACTCTCAAGATGGCTTTTCTCCTTGCCATCACCTCTCTTAAGAGGGTGGGAGATCTCCAGGCACTCTCGGTATCTCCTCAGTGCCTGGAGTTTGCTCCTGGGAGAGTCAAGGCCATCCTGCACCCCAGTTTGGGCTATGTCCCTAAGGTGCCAACCAATATGGCTAGGTCTACGGTTCTGCAGGCGTTTCATCCCCCACCTCATGTGACGGCAGAGGATGGAAGACTTCACCTGCTCTGCCCTGTCAGAGCATTAGACATTTATGTTCAGAGGTCTTCACAATGGAGGAAGGCGGACCAGTTGCTGGTGTGTTTCGGGTCCCCCAAGAAAGGGCTTCCCGCCTCTAAGCAAACCATCAGCAACTGGATCGTTCAGACTATTTCCCTGGCCTATCAGGTGCGCAATCTGCCTTCACCTATGGCCGTGAGGGCTCACTCTACTAGAGGCATGGCGTCCTCCAAAGCCCTCCTTTCAGGGACTCCTATCCATGACATATGTGAGGCGGCTGGCTGGGCCACTCCGCACACATTCATGAGATTCTACAGTCTGGACCTTCCCTCTACACCCGGTGCACGAGTGCTTTCGTCCTAAGTTGTGCCTGAAGACAGCTTCACACTAGGATGAGCGGGGTTCGTTGTGGTATAGTGGGTATCTCGTTCCCCTAGTGTCGTCACCGACGCAGTTCGAGTTCCCTCGAAAGGGAACGTCTCCGGTTACGTATGTAACCCTTGTTCCCTGAGAAAGGGAACGAGACACTGCGTCGGTTCGCCACACCTCACCCCGCCTGGAGCACTTGCTTCATAGCAAAAGCTGACATTTCTGTGTGCCGGCGTGCTTTTGTACACATCCGTATATGCCGTCACACACTACGTCATCACGCAACGCCAATGGGATTGGACTGAGTTTCATTCATAAATTCAGACGCGCTACGCTGAAGGGCGTTCCCCTAGTGTCGTCACCGACGCAGTGTCTCGTTCCCTTTCTCAGGGAACAAGGGTTACATACGTAACCCGAGACGTTTTTTCCGCTCTCGGGCACCAGGGGTGCGAAACCACCACCATTCAACCCGAAATAAGTAATATAACCATTCCACTGACTCCGAAGCTGTTCAGTTAAGGTAAAAAAGTTACTTAGATCACCTTTAATTTAAATATATATGTAAAAATGAACAACATCTTAACTGCTTTTTAATAATCACATAACTGAAATTATATCAAAAGATTTCCTGAATTATTTAGGAGCATTTTTAAACATACAGAGACAGACATTTGCTATATTTTCAGAAACTGTTGAACACTTACTGATCATCATACACACATATTTATAAATGAGGCAACAGCACTTATACAGATTAAAAGAAAGAAAGAGGTAAGCTATCTCTTTACAGAGTTGCTATATGTATTCCTGTCATTTTCCTTGTAGTTTCAATGTAATAAAATCATTTTGGACTGAGATGACCTGTGCCGCTCACCGCGCCAATGACCCCACATATTCTATCACAACGCCCTTAATTGAGGATGTGCGTGACTCGCAGTTCTCAAAGCCACCTGAAATTTCAATCATCCTTTAATTAGCTGAAATATCTATTTATTTACAGCCTGAAAGGTCTATTCTCAACTGGACCCGCAGTCATTCAGCATCCACCCCAGCACACTTTTCACAGTGCTACCAACTCATCACCTCTTTTCACCTGTGTGGATGTGTGTGAGGCTTTGAACATGACAGCAGCACACAGGTGAGGAGTCAGAAAAGCAGCTGCTTCCATTGAGAGACAGAGCAAAGGACAGATGTCTTGCAATCAGATACAGAAAGACAGATAGACAGACAGAGAGACAGCCAAAGGTAGAGAGAGAGACAGGTTCACAGACTGAATGACTTTCAGGTACGGCACTAACGGCAGTATTCAGAGCACACTCACGGGGTAAGATAAAACCATCTTAAAGTCACCATGAAATCAAAATGGACACATTTTTTATTGAATATCGCAGTGTTTATCATAAATTATTTATCTGTGCACATTATTATTTTATGTTAAATTCAGGCACCCTCATAATCTTTATTCAAAATATCTTTCCCTTCCTCTTGCAGCTCATGTTTACTGGCACGAGGGCGGGATCAACCTGTCACTCGTATGACATCACAGCAATAGCAAACCACGACAATCCAAGTCCAGTCGTAGCCTACGTGTTTTCTTATTGGAGAAGCCCTTTCACTCAGATATAACAAGGAAGAAAATACTATCGAAACTTCCACTTCATGCCAGCTTAATATGCTTAAAGCAAGAAAAAGATCCATAAAGTAAAGCAATTCGGCCTATGTTTGCATTGATCCCATGCTCTTACTAATCCAGAGTATTTCATAGTTCTTAATGTGTTTTTTAAGAGCTAAATGAAGCTATCTTTCCAGTCAAATGTCTGACTACTTAGAAATAACTGGTTTAAATGGCCTGGAATGACTGGGGAGACATTGACTAGTGACCAAATGTATGACAATTGATTTAAAGTGATCAATATGCAGATCTAAGGAAAAGCAATACACTGATCTAACCTATAGTGTGCAATACAATATAGTATATTTAATCTCCAAAGATCCATACATTGAAATTGAAATCATGATGATAAGTCCTGAACCAAAGGTGCTTATGAAGTCTCCCTGAAAAGGGGAACATATATATTTTTAAGAACAGTCAAAATGAACACTTGCTGCGTTTTCCTCAATCTGAGTATTATAAGAGTGGGGGAAGGGAACCCGTGTGCTTGTTATTAAAGGGATAGTTCACCCAAAACACACAATTTTGTCATAATTTACTCACCCTCATGTTGTTCCAAACCTGTAAGAATTTCTTTCTTCTGTTTAACACGATATAAGTTATTTGGTAACCAGACAGTCGATGGCACCCATTGACTTCCTACTATGGAAGTCAATGGGGCCCATCAGCTGTTTGGTTACCAACATTCTTTAAAATGTCATCTTTAGTGTTTAACAGAAGAAAGAAACTCGTAGAGGTTTGGAACAACTTGTGGGTGAGTAGTATTGACAATATTTTCATTTTTGGGTTAAAGGAGTCATAACTTAGTAATACCTTGGATACCTACTGCTCAGGCCCTTCTAAAAAAGAAAAGTGGAAAAAAAATAAACACAGAGCTCCTCAGACCCTTATTTCTGAAGGCATTATTGTCTCGCGAGATCTGATGCGATATTTTGGCTGTCGTGGACGGTCATTTTAATAATGCAAATGAGGGGCGCGTTGATTGGTTGCAGGAAGGAGGGGGGTTGACACCGCAGGTAACACTTTAGCATATCATTCCAAAATGACATCATGGCGCAAGTTGTGAATGAACCCGACCTGGCCGCGACCGGCTTCCCGGCCAGTGTATAAGCGTTAGGCAATCAATATACAATAGCCGAGTTCATGATGATCTCAGTCATTTGTTTTTTGCAAAGTATCAGCCATTCCCCATGTTTACCTCGAAGCTAATACTCCCGCCAGTGTTGTTGCCTGAACGCGTTCATTGAACGATAGTTCATGAACACGTTCATATTTTGGGCGAACGTGAACTGAACGTACCGCATTACTGCCTGATGAACGTTACTGTGAACTCGATCTCGTTCATCAAAATGAACAAATCTTTTTTCGAGTCATTTCGTTCATTTAAGGGGCTTTAAATGTTACTATTAACTGGCAAATTCCCCGAACACATCAACCTGCACAATCTTGATCATATTCTGAATTAAGAAATCATTATAATGCAGTCAAAAATTGTTTACAGGGAACATAAATAATTACTTCACCTCGAGTCTTTCGTTTATTTGTTTAGTGACAGACGCAATAGCATACAATAGCCGCATTAGCAGTTAGATGCTGTTTGTTACACACAGTAGAGCAATAAAAACACAGTCTTACCGATTCAATTGCAGGCAATTTTGTTGGAATGGCGCTTTTCCCGAGCTTCGACGCCAACTTCGCCTGATATTGCCCCAAATTTGTGAAGGATTCCGGCGTACAGTGTTTAGCACAGCACAAACACCTAACGATAAGCCAGTGGGAAGGGTTGAAGGAACCGCGTCATTAAAAATGAATTTAATCCACTGGTCCCAGATAGCTAGGTCCGTTCTTGGTAGAGAAAACACATTTACATGTTGATTCTGGCAGTCAACCACAGAGCAACTCACGTGTGCACTACGTTTCTGCATCTTTCGCGACTGAATATGAGGGGGAGAGGGGAAGGGCGGGCTTCCTGCTGCGGTGTCCATATATGGTATATCCTGCCCCGTCTTGACGTCAAGACGGGGCAGAAATCAAAATCTCGTTTTTTAGTGCGCGTGCACGTGGGCTATTTTACAAACCCTGAGGTAAACAAACGCTTCACTTTTAAATATCGGCTTCCCGGCCAGTGTATAATCATTATGCAATCATAACATACATTGATTCTCGTGGAAAAGTGAAAATTGCAGGTTATGACTCCTTTAACTATCCCTTTAACTCTCCATGCTTGCCCCACACATTGCTGGAGTCTTTCGGTCCTGCATCATAATAGACTCCTGGGGCCCGTTCTTCGTACGTCGCTAACTCAGTTAGCTGGATTTGATTGTTGACGATTTGGCATGATCTTGGATTGGTTGGTTCTTCGAAGCTCATCCTGGACTTGCTGTCATAGCAACAGGTCCGTAAGCTTAAACCTGCTCGGGAGCAGGCTTATTTCATGTAAACAGGATTAGATCGCGGCTTTATAAGCGGAGGAGATAGGGAAGTCTGTCGCAGCCATGTCTTGTCCATTTTTACGACAGCAACCTGTTGCGGAAGGTGCAAGAATAATTCGCAGAGCTCTTCGAATTAATCGCGTATTGCGGGATAGACAGGATCCTTTAGCGCAGCGCGACAGTGTAATTGTTGAGAGATATCGTTTTTCTCGTGAGGGTGTTATTTACATCATTCATTTGTTGGAACCACACATTAAGTGTTCAACACGGAGGAGTCGGGCTTTGACAACTGCACAGACTGTGTGCACTTCCCTTTACACTATTGGAGATACAGAGAACTTGAAAAGTGCTGTCTGTCGTGCCATTCGCAAAGTTTACCTGGCACTCAAGCAGTTTTTAGGGGTTTTTGTGGTATTTCCAAGCCACTTAAGACCCCAGGTTGTAAAGCAGAATTTTTTTGCTATTGCAGGTACATTTATAATTGTTAATGACAGGCAATCATGACCATGCCAAAAAGTATGACTAACAGTATGTGTCCTTCAGGCTTCCCTAACGTGATTGGTGCCATAGACTGCACACACATCCCCATCAAGGCCCCACCAGGCCCCAATGAAGGGGATTTTGTGAACAGAAAGGGGGTTCACAGTGTAAATGTGCAGGTAAGTTACTACACTGTAAAAAGTGAACAGTTGGATCAACTTAAATTACTGCAATTGGTAACACCTAAAGAAATTAAGTTCTCAACTTAAATTATCACGTTTTTCACGATAAAATTTTGTTTAAGTTGATCCAACTATTCACTTTTTACAGTGTATTACAATTTATAATATTCCAGATTAGTAATATATTACAAAAAAAAAAAAAAAGGAATGGAATCAAAAAGTATGCAGTTGACTGACTAAAATCTCTTAGTGTGTGACTCTATTCCATATCACAAATGTGGAAGCAAAATGGCCAGGATCAGTGCATGACTCAAGAATTTTCAGAGAGTCACATTTATGCACATTATTTGAACGTGGTAAGGGAACATATAAATGTCAAGCTCACAGTATTACACACACTTATGCTGAGCCTAACAAAACTGCATTTTTCCATTATACAGGGGATTTTGACGGGATCCTGCTTGGAGACAGGGGTTATGCCTGCAGGCAGTATTTCATGATGCCCTTCCCTGACCCAAATCCTGGACCACAAACCCGTTACAATGCAGCTCTAGCCAGGACAAGGGCACGCATTGAAATGACCTTTGGGCAACTAAAGGAAAGATTTCAGTGTCTGAGGGTTGCACCTGACAGGGCCTGTGACATAATTGTTGCATGTGCCATACTCCACAATATTGCCACCATCAGAAAGGAGAGGACCCCTGTGGTGGAGGTGCAGCCTGATGATGACCTCCAGCCAGTGCACTTGGACCAACCTAGTGGCAGAGCTGCACGGGACAGAATTGTGGAGCACCATTTTTGAATGTGTAATAAAAGACAAGACAAATATGCTTAGTTCCTGGAGTTTTATTTAAACAATTCTTTATAAAGAAAAGCCAGCAAGTCATCTTTTGCCTGCAATAAGAGATAGTTATGTAAAGTCAGCAATACTACTATGTGTCAAATGGTGTATTAGCACTTACTCTGAAGGTCTTTTTGAAGCAACTCTATCTCTAGCGCAATTTCTCTTTTTCAAGTTGTCGAGTTCAATTTCTCCTCTTAATTTGTGTTTTTTTTTCAGGTCAAAATACTCAATTTTTTGTTGAAGATGACATTTATATAGGGAACGGATGTCACCCTGTCTCATTTTGTGAAAGAGAAAAAAAAGGGTCAAAACATGCCTCATGCAACAAAAGTAAAAAGTAAAAGTACAACACTGTCCACCTCTGTGCAGACTCTTCTGCAAGCCTTTCTGTAGGCCTTTCTCTAGGTGTGGACTCCTGCAACTCATATTGCAGACAAAAAGATTAGGTACACAAGTAGATACAAATTAGTGTAAAGTTATTTATGCACTTACAGGTTCTTCCTCCAAAGGAAAGTCATCTGAGAGGGTTTCTTCACTGTCCTGTGCAATGGAAATAAATGGGTATTACAAAGTGTTGCACTTTCTTCCCTTTATGCAAGTTAGAAAAAGTACACAACTTACTGCATATGGTTCAGCCACCACTTGCTTGGGAACAGGTAAAAGTGTTGGTGTATTATGTAAAACTGCAGAAAAAAAAAAAAGTCATTACAATTAACTACACTGTAAAAAAATATAGTGTAATCAATAACTCATGGCAACATTTTATATTAACTAAAAGTTTAGAAGTTTTCACTTTCACAAATGGTTGAAGTATAATCCAAATGGCTGGTACAGTCATTTCATTTAATGCGGCAACAAATAATTTTACAGTGTACTAAGAGAATTGAAAGCTCATTTAGCCTATCAGTAATGAAGGTGTTGCTGCTACTGGTCCCTGGCTTTGGGTCTGAGGAAGAGCTGCCCCCAGGGATGCCCTCCACAATGGTTCAGTTTTCACGCACAATTATCTCAGATAATTCAATCCAGCGATACTAATCATAAACAACAGGTGTGTTCGAAGAACCCAATTAGCCGGATCATGATTAGCACGATGATATCATCTTGGATGTCTCATTTGATCTCGGATGTAATAAGCAACGTATGAAGAACGAGACCCAGGTGTGTTCGACATGAAGCGGCTCCTTATGCTTTCAAATCGCTCTCGCCGTATTTTGATGTTACACACCGATTGGTCACCGCTTCACGTTTTCATTTTTTGAAAATAGCTGACTCATAAGAATGATTCATTAGCGAATTGGGCATTTTGAGTTCGGAATCTAAACCAGCGACAGGCAATATGAATACACGAAATTACTTTTAAATATTGTAAGGAGAAAAAGATTATATGTATACTGTAAGAAAGTGGTAAGCTTCTTTGTCAGACAACGATTTATAAATATTATTTTACTAGCCTTGTGCCCGGTTAAGGACTGCTACTTTAAGGCATATCTGTCTTGATTTAAAGGCCCGCTGGGTGCCTTGAAACACATTTCAATGCATTGAGTAATTTCCACTGAAACAGGAAGCTATTTTTTTAAATAGCCAATAGAGTTTACTTTATATCACAGTTTGACCAGTACCGTTGAGCTCAGTAAAGCCGCAGTTTCCTCATAATCTCTAACCTTTTCCATACTGCTTTAAAATACAGCATTCTGTGCAGAATTCAAATGGGTCCTATATGTTTTGTGCTTCAGATTCTAGAGAGCATTTGGACAGAAAGTCTGATGAGAAGCTGAAGTGCAGAGTGATGTCATCAAAATCATTGATCAATATTTGCGGAAGTGAGAGACTAAGTTTTGAATGCTTATATCTTCTAAATGCGATTTTGTCAATGTTTTGGAGCACACTAGCTTATAGATAAAAGTAAGGCTAACATATTCATACTAAAAGCCCAAAAAAAAAACTCAATTTTGATTTCATGGGGACTTTAAATAGGAGCGTGGAGTACAACATGTGTATTAAGCATGTTGTATCATTCATTATTTCTGCAAAGATTAAGTTTAAGTAAATATATGCTGAATTTATGGACCAAA
This sequence comes from Rutilus rutilus, assembly GCA_021464565.1. Taxonomy (NCBI): domain Eukaryota; kingdom Metazoa; phylum Chordata; class Actinopteri; order Cypriniformes; family Leuciscidae; genus Rutilus; species Rutilus rutilus. The sequence goes on from JAJAQA010000002.1 coordinate 25,499,681, forward strand.
GATGCTGGTATGTACACAACTTGCTTATGTAATTTTCTCTACTTACATTCACCATCCCCTCAATTTCCCCCAAAAGCTGCTGATTGTTTAGAAAAGGAGTAGAGAAGGGTTCATAACTCTCAGGCTGGGAGAGCAGCCCAGCGAGATGTGTTTGAAACTAACCAATTTAAGGCATAGCTTGGAGGGTCAGAAAGCACCAAAGGGCCTATAATTGGCATCTTTCTTGTCTTATTAAAAGAAAACATGTCCCTGTGGAATCCTTAAACTCAACGAGCTTCTGTGTGAATCTCAAGCAAACACACCCACAGTCTGGATGAGATCGTTTAGGGTAGAGATGTGTGACATACTCCCCGACAGGAAGGTCCAGCTGATCAGCTGAACTGATGAGCATGGACTGCTATCATATTGAGAGGTTAAAGAGGTGATGTTGTGTCTTTTTCTGTTGTTAGGGTGTTTCAAAAAAGATATTGATGCAATCTGAGTTCAAATGTGGAGCTCATCCTTTCCAACATTTTCATGGTAGCTTAACTATTTAATTTTTGGGCAAATTGGTGGCAAATTCATACATTCTCATCTGTTAATTTTCATTCGACAAGGGTTGGTTTAGGGGTGCAGCTTCATGCTTAATGTTTGTTTTGTTTTTTACAAATTTGTATGTAAGTGCTACTTCGTAAAAGTATAAAATGATGTAAAGTCGAGTTGCCATTTCATGCCCACAAAAAATGGCAGAGGGCCCACCTAATATAAAATCAGTAAAGGATGGCTTTTACACTTTTCTCAATCTGATTATTAGTTATTTAAAGGTGCAGTAAGCGATTTCTGAGAAACGCTGTCGAAAGTGGATCAGACCGAGCACCAAAACACACTTGTAGCCAATCAGCAGTAATGGGCGTGTCCACTCATGAGGGGGAGGGGCCTGTGTGTGTTCGTGAATTTGGGGGCGGAGCTATCAAGATAGGGGGTGTGATCCTTTTGGGTAGGGGCGTGTTTGTTTTGGTGATTTCAAATATCAACAGCGTTTCTCAGAAATTGCTCACTGCACCTTTAAGTGTTGTGATGTGGTTAGGAACTTCAAAAGGTTAGTTATAAAACCAGTTATTAACATTGTAAATCTAGGAGGGTTTTTCTTTATATTTAAATGTTTAAAAAATGTAATGTGCATGTATAACTCTATGCTTTGTGTTAAAATACCTTGGCATGAAATTTCATAAAATTAATTAACACTGTTGCATGAGTGTTTCTAACACAACGGCTGAGGGAATCTTTCTCTCTTCTGACCACTGTAATCAGTTTCTAAATATTTTTCATCTTATGGAAAGTCTTAGAAATGTGAAATACTCTCGTGGATGAGTTTCTGTTGATATTTTTTATTTTTTTTGTGTTCCATTTGTGCTCCAATATATTTGCGTTTCCATTCACTATATTGAAGTTTACCCAACTATGGTGAGATTGTCGACCTTGAGAACCCTGGAAACGTAAAAAAGGTCCATTGATAGAGTAACTTGTTCAGTTCTATGCATTTACACTTGCACTATAAACTGCGACGCAATTACGTGCTTGTTTTACCTTTGAATGTGGTTTTTGTTTGATCGGATTGCAAAGTACTGTATGTGCTGCCTACTTGTGACCTGATCACCCAAGATGGATGTCATATACTGTATATATATATTTTGATAATGACTCAATCCTCTTGTTCTCAACAGTGTGCCAGTAGGAAATAACAAATCTTAGAGCCGTCAAGTGAGAGCCATTAACAGCACTGATATGTGATGTTCCAGGGTTTTTATGTCTTTAAGTCCAGCATGATATCTGGGACATTAAAAACTTTCCAAATACATAATCACTGGTGTTAATCACTTTCTTTTCATCTCTCTCTCTCTCTCTCTCATTATAACACCCATTCTTCTCTGTTTTCTAAATATAACATTTTAGTCATGTTCCAATATCTGCAACGACCAGTTGAAAATTACATTTTTCACAATGACCCAATACCTTGACTACTTCTGTCATCAGAGAGTAACTCACTTTATTGTTTTTATGACGACAAAAGGCCAACTATATTCATGTACTACTCAGTTCTCTAATTAAAAGTTATCTTTGTTAGGTCATGCCCAACAGTGCTGCAAGCACATCTGTTCTTTTAGCATGTGAAAGTCAATACCATGCTGTCCAGTCGAGACCCCGCTGATCCATCTCAAACCTTTGCATCAGGGTTGTTTCCTCCGAGGAGACAAGGGAGGCAGTGCCTCCTTGAAAAATTGGATGAGAAAATAACCCATATTACTCAAATAAAACAACGCAAATATTTCAAAATGTGACATTAAAAAGTGTATAAATCCCTCTTTTTTCTAAAGTAATGGTGTCCAACAGCGAGGTGCTGCCTTTCTCTTGCCTCCCCTGAGCCCATTGACTTTTAACAGACCCCTTAAACTATGCAGTGGGTTTAGTGGGGGGTAATTAAGAATAAATGGGGGAAAGTCATGTGAGAGGAAGCAATGCCTCCATCGCGCTATGATTGGATAAGATTGGTTCCTGCGATAAATCCCGCCTCTTGTTTTCTTGCACGTTCTCGAAACGGTCTGAATGAGCAAAATTATGGCGTTAATGGGAAGACTAACTAAAAATAAGTAAATAACTCTTAGGCACACTTAGATATCACTGCTTTATGTCATGTCAAAATCAAACTTGAAGTGGCCTGAAAACATGATGAATGTGGGGGGTTTTAGTGAGCGATCAGCTTGGGGAAATTAAACGTACAGTATGTAATTTTTTCGCCGCTAGGGGTCGCTAACCTCTTTACAATAACAAAGGCGTAGTTTGATGACGCAACATTTGCTAAGAATTATGGATCTTGTCGTCAACGTCAAGCCGACCGATCTAATAATGTTTATGGATGACTGAATACATCAATGTTTTTATCATGACTGTGATATGAAGCAGTTCGGGATTGCTAAGAGACAGCTATCAGCTCCACACGCGACGCGAGTCCCGCGGATATAAAAGGAATATGGACATTTCATTCTACCGAACTACACGCAAGTGCAGAATTACTACTCACAGGTCAGTTTATTAGACAAATTAAACTTGTGAGGTAACGCAGCGCTGTTTCACTTAGTCTAACATTACACTATCACACTAAACTGCATTTAAATGTGTTGAAATGTATGTGTTAGTTTGTCTGTATGAGACTAGCAGTAAGCTAGATCAACATTAGAATAACATACAGATCATATTCTAACATTTTATCATTGTTGAACTATATAACATTGATTAGTTTTATGTAAATGTGCTCACCTGTTTAATAAAGTACATGTAGGAGCGGTCGAAGTCTCGGATGTGGAGTTCTCGGCATCTCGAAAACACCGCGCTGATATTGATTCTCGTTTTAGTTCTCCTTTTTTATCCAAAGTCTGCTTGTCATGGTCCATAGTGTTTGAACGAAACAACAACAGCGTGCAGATAGACATTGCGATCTACACAGTTGTCCACGTCTGTCGCCTTGGTTATCAGAGGGCTCTGGTTCATAGCTCTGGTTGCTATGGCAGTACGAGCGGAAACCAGGGACAACGCGGATATGACGCCATTGACGGCGACAAAACGGAAATAAAGAAACGGGACGTGTCTTCGAATAGGTACATCTTTGTTTCTGTGACTAGTGTGTACAAGATTGATCACTGCTGAAGATAAGTTGACTATTAAAAAGAAAAGCTGAACATCAGTTCAGAAATAAACTACAGTATATTGTTTAAACTGTTAATGTAGTTAGTTATTATTTTAGAATAAATGTAAAAATGCTTAAAAACTGATTAATAGCCTACTTGGTTTAATAAAAAATAACATTAATTTAATAATGAACTATATTTATTTAACCAGGAAAATGTGACAACATTCAGTGTAACTAGGACATGAATTTACATTTGATTTATTTTAAAAATGATTAAAATAAGTCAGACTGTTTTTGCTCTCTTAATGCTACTAACAAAGCATCAGCTAATGATGCTTCAGACTCATTTTAAGCTGCTTAAAGGGTTAGTTCACCCAAAAATTAAAATTCTGTCAGTAATTACTCATCCTCATGTTGTTCCAACCACGTAAGACCTTCGTTCATCTTCGGAACACAAATTAAGCTATTTTTGATGAAATCTGAGTGCTGTCTCACTCCTCCATAGACTTCTATGTGACCGAAACTTGCTGGCCCAGAAAAGTTATTAAAGAGATCGTTAATATAGTCCAAGTGACTCCAGTGGCTCTTCTTAATCTTAATCTTAAGTATATCAAGCGACGAGAATACTTTTTGTGCGCAAAAACAAACAAAAATAACGACTTTATTCCACTATTCATTTCCTTCTCTCTCGACCTCTAGTTGGTTCGCGTAGTGTTTTTGCGCAGCGCGTCTGTGTTACACGTCACCACGTAGGCTCACTATTGGCCGACGCCGGTCATGTGTGTGTTGCGTGATGACGTGCAACACAGACGCGCAGCGCAAAAACACTACGAGGCCCAGAGAGAAGGAAATGAAAAGTGGAATAAAGTCGTTATTTTTGTTTGTTTTTGCGCACAAAAAGTATTCTCGTCGCATGATAAACTTAATGTAGTGCCACTGTAGTTACTTGGACTATTTTAACGATGTTTTAATAACTATTCTGGGCCGGTGAGTTTCGGTCACACTGGAAGCCTATGGAGGAGTCAAAATTCTGTCAGATTTCATCAAAAATATCTTAATTTGTGTTCCGAAGATGAACGAAAGACTTACATGGTTGGAACAACATGAGGGTGAGTAATTACTGACAGAATTTTCATTTTTGGGTGAACTAACCCTTTAAAAGCTCCAAAATCTCTGACGTTCTTTCCTGACAGATTTTTGTGTAAATGTGTGGTAGTACAAATTGATTTTGTTCATGTGTGTGTGTTTGTAACACAAATGACTTGTTGGGAGGGCAAAACTCCCAATTCCAAAGTATGCATATACAGAGCAATAATACAAATCATTTGAATTCATTTCAAACTGAACTCAAAATAGATTCAACATGCAGAAGCTTTATATTGTATGTGAGGTTTCTTAATCTCAGGTCTTCGAGTTCGTCTGCAAGAAAATAAGTTAAACAACGTTTTCTGTTGCAAGGTGACTTGCTTGTGATAACAAGGTCTCATGCAATGGATAAAATATAAAATTGGCACTGAGCAGTGTTGTTTTGCAAGTTTAGCAATATAATAATATTTTTCTTGTTGGTCTTCCACCGTGCAAGCAGATCTGCATGCGGGAATGCAATCATCTGTGTTGTATGACATCGCCTCATTCTTATGATCTCGGCAAAAGACTTAACTTTTTTTTAATGAATGATATTGCCCAGGATTGGATATTCCATTTTTACATTTAGACAATGCTTGCCTTCATTTAACACTTATATTCAATCTATAAATTAATTGAAATGAATAATTGAATTACGCTGTTAAGTGTAATCTTTATTAAATCTCAAAATGAATATCTATTTTTCATAATGTGCGATATAATATTATGATGCCGAAATTCACTTGCATTTTTTAAAAGGATTGATTCCAGTTTTTAGTGTTTTAAGTTATTTAGACAAAATAGTCATCTCCCCCTCAACATAGTGTGTTGCTGTAAGTGTTTTCTCAACTTTTATTAGTACGACTTTCACAAGCCCTTTTTCCTTTACATCCTTACAATGCACCATCACCTTTGAAATTGTTGTACTTGCAGTATTATCTGATGCAGCATAAATTGTAGTGTGTACATGCCCTTAAACCTTGGATCAATGGATGAGGCTCTGAGGAGATCGTCCTGAAGGTTAGACTCTGTATATCTGTTTTACAGGGCCTGACTGATGGCTGTCTTGGCAGACTTTATGGTTGGACTGTCCTCATCTCTTGGTTTCATAGTACGACAATCATTTTCTCCAGAGGGAGGATCACTGAGACAGAGGAGGTTGTTTCAGTGCTCGAGAGGGGTGTAATTGTCATAAAGAGGTTAAGCAGAGGAATAATTTCCACTACCTGTTTCAGTTCACTGTCAGAAAATACCAGTCCTTGACATTCTTCTTGACATTCTTGTCCATTAAGGAAGAGTAGGTGGCAGGCTGCGGCACCAGATAATGTTTCAGTGTGTCATAAATGCTGTTTCATTGATCTCAGATATCATGGATAAGTCTGTGAGCAATACATCTAGAATCCCAGGCTTGATTTCCAAGACGCCAGCTGATATCATGATATCAGAAAAATATCATGATTCACCACTTTTCTAAGCTTCTCTAAGATGAGGTGATACAGTATGGCCTTCCTTTCACACTAATACATTTCCGTTTGAAAACGCTTCTTTTTCTTTCCGTTTTGGCCTTCTATCCACACTGAGACGGCGTTTTTGTCCTGCGAAAACAGCTTTTTGAAAACGCTTTTCCCAAAGTGGATAAATTGCTTTCAAAACGCTCTCCGTCCACACTAGGGTTTTCAAGCGTATTCCAAAAGTTTCTCATCCACACTGAAACGTCGCAAAACCTGTTTTCGCATTGTAGTGTGGACTGTGAAAATGGAGGTATTTGAAAACGATGTTTTCAAGTCACGTGACACATATTGAACCCATAGATATCTATGTTTATATCGGTATTGTGCCTGTTATGTGCTATTCACGTTCACACTGTGCTAAAGACATGTTACTCTGTACACTCTTCATATCACAGTCCAACGCTATCTCACGACCAATTCGTACGAATTCGTACGAATGATAAAAAGTTGGCTAATTTGTACTAATTCGTATGACCTCACTCGTACGAATTTGTACGATTTGTCTATGGGTAGGTTTAGGGGCGGGGTCAGGGGTAGGTCATTCGTATGAATTCATACGAATTGGCCAATTCGTAAAATATGTACGATTTTGAAAAAATCGTACTAATTCGTACGAGTCAGGTCGTATGAATTCGTACGAATAAGCCACCTCGTAGAATTTGTACGTTTTCCCGTGAGATCGGGCTCCACAGTCCTGCAAAGATGACAGAAAATGTACTCACAATTTCTGTCCAGATGTCTGTTCTGTCTATATCATCTCAGTGAGCTTTTACGCATGCGCAGTAAGGTTTTCTGGTGTTTCAATGAGGATGAAATACTTTTGGTAAACATTAGTGTGGACGAAGAGCGTTTTGAAATGAAAACGTTGTTTTCAAATGTATCCGGATTAATGTAGCTGTAGCCTTTGTTTGTGGCCCTAATCTATCATCTTTTTTTGGTTTGTTTTTAAAATGATAATTAATAATACGTTTTTTTTAATAAATGTGTTATAATTTAAATAAAAAAATATATGATGTAGTCATAACCCTGCTCATGTGTTTTAATCGTAGTGAAATCCCAAAACTACACATAACAGCCTCAGTGTTTTAATACTCATTTAGTTGGCACAAAGCTTTAACTATAAGTGTTTGCATAAAAACAGTGGGGAGTGTGTGTTCTCCTGGCCCCATCGGTGCTTCTATTTCAGGGTGATAATATCTGTTGAATTGTATTGAGGCTGCATTTACATCAAGGAATTTCAGCAAAAGGTTTTGTCAACCTGTTTTAAAGGGATAGTTCACCCAAAAATGAAAATTCTATCATTGTTTACTCACCCTCAAGTTGTTCCAAACCTGTATGAGTTTCTTTGTTCTGCTGAACACAAAGGAAGATATTTGGAAGAATATTTGTAACCAAACAGATCTCGGTCCCCATTGACTACCATAGTATATATTTTTTCCTACTATGGTAGTCAATGGGGACCGAGATCTGTTTGATTAAAACATTCTTCCAAATATCTTCCTTTGTGTTCAGCAGAACAAAGAAACTCATACAGGTTTGGAACAACTTGAGGGTGAGTAAACAATGACAGAATTTTCATTTTTGGGTGAACTATCCCTTTAACCATTGCTTTTGTAATTGGCTGCAAATCCAAAGTGTGCGCGTGTGGCAGTTTTACAGTTGTTCTCTATCGCTTTTGATTGCATCTTCCCACTGCATTTAAAGCTGTAATTTAGTTAATAGTTCCTCAGTTTGAGAACTTTTTTCGAGACGTAAAGCAGGAAATGGATTGCTCGTCAATTATAAAGCTTAATTGTATATAATTTACATCCTACATGCATCATCATAAAGTTACTTTGAGATTTGCATATAATGAGACCTGTTGCTAAAGTAGTCACTTTTCTTGCTGATTCGCTGCAAGAGATCCATTGCTTTGTCTCTCCTCCTCCAGTTTCTACATTCAAGGGGTGTTCTTGAGGTCAAGGAACAGAACAAAATTGTGAACCACATCACCACACCTCTGAATCTTCTGCCATCTTCATAGACCGGCTACTTACTCCACACACATTAAAGACACCACCTTAATTTCACAACCTGCACCTCTTTAAATCATCACTTATACCATTGTGACTTGTGAAATGGGATATCGGTGGAGACATGTGGAAGTGAAGGGTTTAGGCAATTGCATATGCAAACGCATAAAATAACTCGTTATCATTTCACGAGTTCACACTTACATATAATTAAATAGAGTAAAGGTTATGCGTATTTGGCGTGCTGTCCGAGGGCCAGTACTCCCGAGAACCCAGTACTCCCGGGCTGGGATAGGAATAGTTCGTGAGGAAATGGGTTGGTGGAAGGATGCTGGAAAACTGTCATGGAAGAGATGTTAGTTTGCTGTATCTGTATGTACCTCTTATCTCGCTCTAGCCTTTGAGCGTACATTGGTTGTACACTCATTATTGCGGTGCATTGTGGGATTGAATGAGTGCACTCGATAACATCCACTATGGTTTCGGACACCCCTACAAATCACTGTCCCTTCAAATAGTGCCCTATTTAAGGCGATTTAGAAGGTCTTACTAGGCATAGAAACTTCCAGGCAGGTTGGAGCTAAACTCTGCAGTAGTGGCACTGACTACGTTTGGACACCCCTGGGTTAGAAAGAAGGAATGGGATTGGGACATCAAACTTGGGTCCAATTTTTTTTTATCTAGTCTTGCTAATAAGCTAATTGTCAACCGCATTGGTGTGGATTGGCAGAAGAGAAATGAAACAAATAAAGGAACAGCTGGTCAATGTTTGCAGTTTTCAGAATGGAGAGAGAAAGAGAAAGTGAGACATAAACAGTGACAGAAGGAGGAAATATAGGCCTGAAACTCAAGATAGCATTTGCGCCCGGAAATTTGGCCTTCACGCTACCACAAAAGCGTATTCATCAAAATTAATTGCAAGGCACAATCTTTCTTCCTAGTTGTAAAGAAGCTCTCTTAGTGGGCGAAAGGTCATTTTTCCCAGGCACAATTGAATCAAAAGAGCATGGAATGCATAATAAGCATCATAACACATGATGATAAAATTTCACATAGAAAAGCATGCATTCTGCATGCTTGTCAGAGCCGTGATATAGCAGACAAATAAAATTTACTTAAAATTCCATTGGCAAGTTTTTGCAGACTGAGTGAAATCTATACACCTTTAAGATGTAGTTTGAAATAAAATTCGAATAACTCTGACCTACTATTTTCCTACAATCTGATGCATCTTTTTAATCTGATCTATCCTGATCTAATACATTTTCATAATAAATAATATTAATAAAAATTCAAGCTATAGATTTTTGAAAACATTTTTATAACAATATTTTTTATGCTCTATATATTTACTTAATCACTGGATCTTTTTTTCTGTGCTATACTACACATGCTCCAATGCATTGTGCTCTGGTTTTCACTTGAATGTTGTGGATATGATATATAAATAAAAAAAGTGTATCTCCTTACTCAAACTGGAACTGGAAGATGATCACTGGAAAGTGTTTTTTCCAGCCAGAGAAAAGATCTTGGAGAGAGATTGTCAGACTAAAGACTAACATAAATGATGAATTAGACAAAGCACATCAATAACTCTCTGAGTGCTGCTTAATGAGGCATATAAACGAACAGATAAGAAGTTAGTCTGGACAATCCCATTTATCAGTTCTCTCAAGTGACCTATATAAAAAAGAAATGGCCAGGGATTTCATACATTTCAAACAAACACTGTATTACTGTGGGCAAAACTGTTCTGAACAGTTACAGAAGGGATTTTGGCTTATTGAGTAAGTTTTCTTATGATAAATAATCTATTAAAGTCACTTGAGTTGCTCTGTGTCATCTGTTGTATTTCATTTAAAAGTGGCCCTTTTTTAGTTTGTTAAATGAGCTCTAGTCAACTTGTGCCTTGATTCAATGATTCAACTCTGAAGCCAAAATCCACAACTTCTTGTGCTGTAGCTGATTTCCAGTTAGTCTTGTTTCTCAGCAATTGATATTTAAAGGTTGTATCAGCGATTTCAGGCCCAAACATAAATGATCACATTCATCTAATCTTTCCTAACGATCCGCTAGCTGCCCACCCCATAAGCATGCCGTCAAAAAAAACGCGTCTCTGTAGGCAGCCTAGGCTCTGACATCTGCACACAAAAACAGTTGGTTTCACCACCACTCAAAACCAAAATAAATAGTGTTCCAACCAATCACCGACAGGGGGAGGGTGTTGTGAGGTTTTCGCGTGCAGCCGTCATAGGCAGCCGTGCACGAGCGCAAAACCTCACAACACCCACCCCTGTCGGCTGCCTACAGAGACATGCTTATGGGGTGAGTAGCTAGCGGATCGTTAGGAAAGATTAGGGGCCCTATCTTGCACCCAGCGCAATTGACTTTGTACACCGACGCATGTATCATTCCTATTTTGCACCCGCGCAAAGCGGACTTTTCCCTCCACAGATGCACGTCGGTTAACTAAGAAATACACTTGCGCTCCCCGGGGCGGTTCAGCGCAAAGAGGAGGCGTGTTCCGGCGCAAACGTTCCCTCATGCTATTTTACAGGTTTAGAAAACAATTCTGACCGAAAAAAAACCAGTTTAAAGTCAGTGGCGCGTTGCGCATGTTATTCATATGCTATTTTAGGCGCATGATTGGCCTTAATCAATGTAGCGTGTGCACAACGCGCATACACTTTGATTCTCTCATCTACACACAGACGCAGCAGTTATAATTTTTGCAAATCATACATTATTACGATAGATAGATAGATAGATAGATAGATAGATAGATAGATAGATAGATAGATAGATAGATAGATAGACATTTTATTATAAAAGCATACATCTAGCTTACACATTTACCCAAATTATCATACGTCTGTTTAACCGAAGTTAATTTGGGTGTGTTTCTCCATCCCCAACATCCCTGACGAGAACGTCGGTCTCCTCGGCTGTGAACCGCTGGCGCGCGTCTGGCAAATCCGCCGTTATAATAGGAATCCGCTTTAGAACAAGCGCGCCTGCTCTTGAAGGGAATGTGAGATGACGCTCTGATTGGTTTATTTCACGTTACGCCCAAACCACACCTATGAATAATGAAGCTACTTCAGACCAACCCCTTTTAGATTTGCGCCGGGCGCAAGAGTCATTTATCACGCCGGGAAAATAGCAACAGCGCCCAAGACCCGCCCACAAAGTTACTTGCGCTTTGCGCTTTGACACTTGCGTTTCAGATCGTTAAAATAGGGCCCTAGATGAATGTGATCATTTATGTTTGGGCCTGAAATCGCTGATAAAACCTTTAAGAGAGAGAGAGATGGAAAACATGCCTTGTTTTCATACTATAATTAAGTTATATGTCTTCTCATTCTAGTTATCAGCTCATTTATTCCCTAAATGGTTCACCCAAAAATACACATTCTGTCATTACTTTCTATGACTTACTTTCCTTCGTAGAACACAAATGGAGAAATCTTTACTGGTGTAGTTGGCTGATGATTTGTGTGAGGAACAAACCCAAATTTCACTCATGATCCGGTTCAATGTGATTTATGGATCAACTGATTCATTAAAGAGCTGACTCAGAAAAGAACGATTCGTCAATGAATCAGACATGTACTATACACTGTAAAAAATTTGTAACACTCCCAAATCAAAAATTTCAATTGACCGATAACATCTAAATTTTTCAATTGGCCCAAGTGAAAATCTGTACATTTAATTTTAGAATTTACAGAATTTCACTTGGGCCAATTGAAAAATTTAGATGTTATCGGTCAATTGAAATTTTTGATTTGGGAGTGTTACAAATTTTTTACAGTGTAGTTCCAAGGAAAGATAGGACAGATGTCAAGATTGACATTTAATAATGACTTACATTTCAGACTGGTTGTCACACAGATCTATCATTTGCTTTTGGTAGGGACAACTTCTGGTACTTTTTTTTTTTTTTTTGTCAGAGCTTTACAGATCCAATTCACTCCTAATTATTTTAAAAAGAACGACCAGGGTGTTCCTCATCATCTTTTTGCGTTCAACAGAGGAAAGAAACATGAGGGTGAGTAAATTATTCTGAATTATTTCTTTAATATTAGATGTCATGACCCACTTTGGTTTGCTGATGACTAAGTGACCTAGACAGAAAGAAACTGCTGTTCAGAGATTTGTCTGTCTATAGATCATGTCCTCCCATTGACTTCTGCCTCAGTATACAGTATGGCTCATTTGCCATGGAGGTCAGGGTAAGAGATCTTGAAGTGATGAGACAACTCTCACCTGAAATAAACTTTGAGACACTCGCAAGTTCTTGTAAAAATTCAAGTAACAGTCCCAACAATTGATTTCCTCTTGTTTCTCAGATGAATGCAAAAGAAATGTAAGAGGGATAGAAAACATGCCTTGTTTTCATACTACATCATTTTATCAGCTAACGAAAGAAAGTTAGACTCTACGATGTAAAATGTTAATGCATTAATTGCATCTAAACACTTTTACACAGCATACCTTTACAGACATACACAGCTGCTTTCTTTATAAGTTTTAAAGAGGACGTATTATGCCTTTTTTAAATGTTCAACTTTCTTTAGTATGTAATGCTGCTGAAACGCCTCAATTGTAGTCTTCAGTTTCTTCCTGGAACAAACACATCACAATATTCCTCTTTTAATTATTAACCTAGCCATATGCAAAAATAAGTGGATGAGGCCTGAGTTGAGTTGCATTATAGTGTGTTGAAGCTTGCAGTTATGGTAAGTGGTGTGACATTTCCCAAACGCTCAAAGCGGTTGACCAATCGCAACACACCGATCCAGACAACCAATCAGAGCACATTGCGCTTTTCAGAAGGAGGATGTCATGATCACTAGTAGCTGGGCACTCCATCACAGACTATTGTCATTCCCTCACAAACTACTGTTGTGTTCACGTAATACATAAAGTATACACATAGCTATACAGTTCTAGTTCTGTTATTCAAGATGCCTGTTTTACGTTGCACATTCTGACACTGTGAGGCCACCGTAGGTGTGCGCTGTTGTTTTTGTTCCGGAAAATAAACGAGTGAGTTTGATGCATTGAAAGTGAAACTAGTCGTTATTTTTTAACAACATAACATTGGTGACAAGGATGGCTGATGCCCCGGTTTTTTCTCTGCCACCTCCGGATTTTTTTCTTCCCCTCCCTGGCGAACCTGTCGTTCCTTGGAATCAGTGGAGAACGTCTTTTGAACTATACCTTTTAGCTATTGGATTGGATAATGCCTCTAGCGCGAGGAAGCGCGCTATTCTACTGCACCTGCTGGGAGCGGAGGGGAACAGGATTTTCAACACGCTCGATGGTACTCTGGACACTTATAATGCTGTAATTACGGCTTTGACTGGACATTTTGTGAAGTCACAGAACATCCTCTTTCAGCGGCTGGAGTTCAGACAAAGATGTCAGCGCCCTGGTGAGTCTGCTAGGCAGTTTGTAGCAGATTTAAAAGCCTTAGCACAGCGCTGTAATTTCGGCGTCATGAGGGATGAACTTATTTGAGACCAGCTCATTGAAAAAACGTCTAATCCCAGAGTACAGGAGGAGTTATTACTCAAAGATGCAACACTGTCACTTGAGGATGCATTAACACTCGCCTTACAAGTGGAGGCGGCAACTCAATGTGCTGCTAAAATAGCAGAAAACAAGTCTCATACTGCTGTTATTGAACAGCCAGTGCAACAGTTATCAAGCTCAGACAACCGGGCTGACCCTGCTGCTATACAGGTCGCACGCCCCCAGCAAACATGGCAGCAGAGACGCTGTGGGAATTGTGGCTCCACCCGTCATGCCACAAGGGCTCAGGACTGCCCTGCTAGGTGCCAAACATGCAGACGATGTCAGAAACCTAACCACTTTGCTAAATGGTGCCGGTCTGCTCCGGCTGACTACCCTGAACAATCACATGACCCGGTGGTGCCAGTGCGCGCTATAGGCCCCCACCCAGGGACCTTCTCCAGGTGCCCCGTATACCTGGATGGATGCTGTGTCCCTCTTCTCCTTGACACTGGGGCCAAGGTGTCACTGCTGAATGTTGACACCTGTAACCTACTCTTCCCAAACAGACAGCTGCAGCCCCCATCCACTGCTCTCTGTGGCTACGGCCGCAGCAAAATTGACGTTGTTGGCCTACTTTACCTCCCAGTTCGCTACACCTCCGCAACTGTGGACCGTTTCCCATTCCACATTACACGCCACGGTGAGAACATCATGGGCCTTGACCTCTTTCTCAGCCTTGGTTTTACCCTACAGGACAACAACGGAACACGAATACTACAAGTGGGTTCCCCTTGGCAACAAAGCCGGCCTGAACTGTTCAATGGCCTTGGGTGTCTCACCTCATTCACACACAAACCGCTCCTTGACCACAGCGTGCCTCCCATGGTCCAGCCCCTTTCGGCGTGTTCGCCCGGCTCTGCGGGACGGCGTTACACAGGAGCTCCAACGCCTCCAGGCTGACGGCATTATAGAACCCATTGATGCCTCTCTGTGGGTGTCCAACCTCGTCATCACCAGGAAGAAGTCAGGTGGACCGAGAGTCTGCGTTGACCTTCGCCAGGTCAACAAGGCAGTGGTGCCTGACAAGTACCCTCTTCCGACAACAGAAGAACTCACAACCCACTTTTACGGCTCCCGGGTCTTTTCTAAGTTGGACTTACGTCAGGGTTACTTACAAATTCCCCTGCACCCGGAGAGTCGGAACCTGACGGCTTTTATTACTCATACTGGCCTGTACCGCGATACAAGGATGCCTTTTGGGCTCAGTTCAGCACCGGCCATTGATTTTGTCGGGTTCCGTGTGTCAGCAGATGGTATGTCCCCTCTTCAGTCGAATGTGACAGCCATCAGCGCAGTCCCCAACCCCACGACAGCCTCGCAGCTGGCTTCGTTCCTGGGAATGACAGCCTACTACATGCGTTTCCGGCCACAGTACTCCTCTGTCACGGCCCCACTGAGGATGCTGCTCAGGCAGGATGCTCCCTGGACCTGGACTTCTGAATGCCAGGCAGGTTTTGACGAACTGAAGCGTCTCCTCACGACGTCTCCAATCCTGGCACACTTCCAGCTGGACTGCCCCACATTCGTGACCTGTGATGCATCTGCTGTGGCTCTGGGCGCCGTTCTGTCACAGCTCCATGACGGCGTGGAGAGGCCCGTAGTCTTTGCCTCCCGGGCGCTCAGCCCCACTGAGCAGAAATACTCAGTGGGTGAAAGGGAGGCCCTCGCCTGCATTTGGGCGTGCGAGAGGTGGCATTTGTACCTGTATGGACGGTCTTTTACCCTACAAACGGACCACCAGGCCCTGACAGCCCTGATGTCCACTTCAGGCGGAGGACACAGGCCCCTTCGGCTCTACAGATGGTCAGACCGCCTGCAGCAGTATGATTTTCAGTTACAATTCACGCCTGGTAAGACTAATCTTGTAGCAGATTTTCTATCCCGCCCTGCCGCCACCCAGTGCTCCGCTGTCTCTCCAGAGGATGAGGAGGAGGTAGTACACCTGGTCCACTCACCACTTAAGACACGGTCTCCCTCCGTGACCTGGAGTCGGCCTCAGCAGCCGAGCCAGTCTTCAGCATGCTTCGTGACTATATCAGACATGGTTGGCCTGCCCGCGTCCCACCAGAACTGGAGCCATACTATCGAGTGAAGCATGAACTGTCATGCTGGGGTGATGCCTGCATCGCTCATGGCCTCGGTGCTGTTATCCCAGTGGCCCTCAGAGGTTGTGTCTTGCAAATGGCACATCAGGGACACCTCGGCATCGTCAAAGCCAAACAACGGTGCTGTGACGTTGTGTGGTGGCCCGCCATGGACCGCGACCTTGAGGGACTTAACCGCTCCTGTGCAGCGTGCCTCACCAGTGGGAAGACTGGTCCACCTGCTTCAACTCCATTACAGCCGGTAGACTGGCCGTCTGCACCATGGGACCACTTGCAGCTTGATATCTGTGGTAAGCTGTACAATGTGCCACACCATCAGAGGTTTCTCGTGGTGGTCTACGACCTGCACTCCAAGTGGCCTGAGGTGGCTCCCATGGGTACGGTTACCTCTGCTGCTGTGGTCAACTTTCTCGATCAGCTGTTTTCCCGCTGGGGCTTGCCTCGTGCAATTACCACGGACAATGGTCCTCAGTTCCTGTCCTTGGAGTTCACCACCTTCCTTGCCAACAAGGGTGTTACTCATATCCGAACCTCTGTTTATCACCCCCAAGCCAATGGAGCGGTGGAACGATTCAACCAATCCCTGAAAAATGGACTGCGTGCTCACATGTCTGAGGGATACTCCCTGATGGCCGCACTGTCACAGACCCTCCTCCACTACAGAGCAACTGCCCACTCTACAACAGGGGTCTCCCCTGCCACACTCATGCTGAAAAGGGAGCTTGTGCTTCCCCTGTCAAGACTCCGTCCACCAATGGCCGCGGGCTCACGGCCATGCCCAGCAGCAGTAAAGTCTCACGTCAAGAGACAACAGAGTTCCATGAAGCGGAGGTTCGATAATAAGCACAAGGCTAAGTGGCCTGCTATCAAAGTGTCAGACTGGGTCAGAACCCGCCGGCCCCACAGAGCTAACAAGCTCTTGTCATTCTGGTCGGCTCCATATTAGGTCAGTCGGCAGCTCGGCCCAGCTTCATTTCAGCTGACTGATGGTTCCCGTTGGCACGCCAGCTGCCTGCGCAGAGTGCCCTCCCCTCTTCACCACCCTCATCTGGCAG
Organism: Rutilus rutilus; assembly: GCA_021464565.1. NCBI lineage: Eukaryota > Metazoa > Chordata > Actinopteri > Cypriniformes > Leuciscidae > Rutilus > Rutilus rutilus. Next base: position 25,516,736 of record JAJAQA010000002.1, read on the forward strand.
GGGTGGAGCAGAGCATCCCAGTAACTGAGCCGGCCCCTCACGTGCCAGATCCCATTGCGGCACCTCTTGCCCAAGCTGTTCCACCCTGTCAGGGTTCGTACACGCCCTGGGCACTTTGAAGACTTTGTTGCTACCTTTCACGTCTGAACATTCGGAGAGGGGGGGGAAATGTTGTGTTCACGTAATACATAAAGTATACACATAGCTATACAGTTCTAGTTCTGTTATTCAAGATGCCTGTTTTACTTTGCACATTCTGATACTGTGAGACCACCGTAGGTGTGCGCTGTTGTTTTTGTTCCGGAAGAGTGAGTTTGATGCATTGAAAGTGAAACTAGTCGTTATTTTTTAACAATATAACAACTACATTTCCCAAAACTCACTGCATGGACTCATTATGAGTAATTGCATTCAGCTGTGTCTCATTAGCTCAGTACCTTTTCCTATATAAGCCTGGTCTACTCAGTCATTCATTGCGAAGTCTTGCATGTGAGAACACTGCAATTCTGAGTCTCTCTCTGGTTTCCTGTTTCCTTGGTTTTGATCATCTGCCTGTTTTTTTGGGGGGGATTATCCTGTTTGCTCGTGCCTTCTATCCTGTTGTGTGTTTTGTATTGTCTGTCTGTGTTTATGACCTTTGCCTGTTTTTGGACTTGTGGATTACCCTTTCAATAAATAGAGGGGCGATCAAAACTAAACAGAGCGTTACTGACAGACTGGGAATTGAGGTGCTGCAACAATGTAAAATATGTGCAAAATAATGCGTTTGAACATTGAAGCATGAGAACCTATTCCAGTAGACCCCAAAAACAAAATCAAGACTTTGAAAAAAGGCGTAATACGGCCTCTTTAAGATGATATTCCAACTTTTTCAATGCTGACCGCTGCTCAAGTGTGGTTAGAAAGTGCTTTCAAACAATCTCCCTTTATTGTGTCTAAAATGACATCTGACTCAATGGCAGCTGGTTGTCTTATACTCTCTCTCTTCTGTCCTTGTCCGTGGCACCAAAGGCATAAAAATGTCAAATGGATGTGAGAAAAAAATCCCTGTCCCCTATTTATCACTCTTAATCATTTCCTGCAGATTTCTCAAGACCACGATTATTGAATGCATCTATCTTTTTCTCGCTCGACGGCTGGACAGAGACTGATCGCACCGGCTCAAAGATTTAAGGACTTCCCCACACCATCAGATAGAAGCTGACAGTCCTTAATTCTTCTAAATGCTAACTGCCCTTTGTCCCGGGTACACTGCAGACAGACATGTGCACACACACACACACATAAAGTTCCCAGTAGCACAAACTTGAAAGTGTAATGCAATTCCTTCAGAATGAACAATGTGTGCATTGTGGAACAGAAGCATTCGGATTGTGAGACACAAAGTCACATGCGCAGAGAAACAGTGCGTGGACTGTGAATGAGAACAGGTTGTCACAGGCAGTGTGGTTCACAGCTTTATTTCAAAAGAGCTTCGTCATGCGTTTAATTTGAATTTGATGCATTCATCAAAGGCTTTAGATTTTCAAGGTTGCATTTTTTTAGACAAAAGTCTTTAACATTTATAACTTTAACTATTTATACTTCTGATACATCGGCTTTTCCCTTAAAACGAGTGGTTCATTCTGTCATCATTTATTCACCCTCATGTTATTCCAAACCTGTATAATTTTCTTGCGTCTGCAGCAAAAAATAAAAGGAAATACGATATTTTAAAGAATGTTAGAGACCGTTTACTTCTATTGTTTTGAAAAAAAACTATTTTTTAAGTTATCTTTCAAGTTCCCCAGAAAAAAGAATGTCACAGATTTGTTACGACATGATGGCGGGTCAGTGATTTTTGGGTGAACTATTCCTTTCATTAACATGTGCTTAAGCTGCATGAACTCCACAAGTTTTGGAAAATTATAAGCTGCTTATGTTCTCCAGCATAATTTGAGAATGATCCAAAGAGCATCTTGTGCTTCAAAGGAAGAAAGAACATCTGACCATCTGTACAACACAATCTCCAGGTAGTTTTCAACTATTTGTACATTTCGCTCAATTCGTGGCTAAACTTTATGAATTTGTATGTCATTTGTAGGTTTTTGTATAATCTGCGTCCTCTTCAATGAGGGTTAAGTTTAGGGTTGGACCTTCTTTTTTCCAGAACATAAATTCATACAAAATCACCACCTTGTAAAATACTTATGTTATCTCATGAGATCGGATTGGTCTGTACTTGGACAGCGTCACAATTTTGGTTATTTGATTTGTGACCTAGAATCTGAAATATCTCTTATTCATTTATTGTGGTAAACTTTCTATGAATTCCCAGATTTTAATGACAGAAATCCAAGATGGCCTAATGCATTCTCAGTTGTTGTTGTTTTTTTAACCCAAACATTATAAATATTTCCTGAAGAGAGGTAGATGTTTGCATTTAACTAAAGTAACTAAAGTTACAACCTTTAGTAAACTTTCTATTAAGAGTAGAGTTCATTTTCACTTTACTAAACAACAAAGATGGGAAAAGCAAAGATAAGGACCACAGTACTTTACATAATCACCTTCCACATGAAATTTTCAGCAGCTGAAGTGAATAATTCATTTACCTAGCTATATTCAAAATCACGTTCAACAGCATTAGAGTCAGCTCAGATCAGTGGTGCCATCACCATAAGAGAAGTGAGCTAGAAGAAACTTAATATATAAATCATTTATTCAGAGTGACACGTTTTACACATTCCCCCTTAATTTCAATTTCACAATAGATAGACGGATGGATAGATAGATGGATGAATGGATGGATTGATGGATAGACAAACAAACGAGAGATGGATGGATGGAGGAACGATAGATAGATGGACGGACGGACGGATGGACGGATGGACGGATGGATGGATGGATGGATGGATGGATGGATGGATGGATGGATGATGGATGGATGGATGGATGGATGGATGGATGGATAGATAGATGGAAGGATGGATGGAGAGACAGACGATCAGACTTTTTTTTCTTTAAAACAGTTTAGTTTCCTGAGATGCAAAAATCCAATTAACCTTTTTTTGAGGTGTTCAGATAGATAGATAGATAGATAGATAGATAGATAGATAGATAGTTGGACGGATGGATGGACGAGTGGATGGATGAATGAACGGATGGACGGATGGCTGGATAAATGGATGGATAGATAGACAGATATAGATGGATGGATGGATGGAGAGACAGACAGAGGGATGGATGGATGGATGGAGGGATAGATGGATGGAGAGACAGATGGATGGATGGATTGATAAATACTTTAGACTAGATTAGACCTTTTGATTTTTTAAAAAAACACCGTTTAGTTTCCTGAGATACAAAAATCCAATTAACTTATTTTTTTATATATATATATTTTTTTTTAAGGAGATGTTCAGATTGGAGCTTTAAGCCCAATTAAATATGGTTTGCCTTTTCACAATAATCAGCACACTTTAGTAAACACAACAACAGTTCAACAGAATTAATGATATGCTCACGAGTTTCACTGAAACCTTTTATTAAGCTTGTGATTATTAGATGAAAAGCATTTGTGTTTGAGTGTGGGTGTAGCAGAGCCTATATATTATCAGAAAGCATAATAAAAAAAGAAAAAACCCTTTTTTTGTGATATAATGCATGGCGTGTGAAAGAACTGCCTCATGACTTGATCATATCATGATTTGGTTTGATGTCAAAGTGGTGGCACGATGGTTCATGCACGTGTCTCGACTCGGCAACGTGAATGTGAATCTATCTTTCACTGATCCTATTAGAAAGGACCAAAAATAAAACAAAAAAAAGTCCTATTGACTTTTGTGATTAAAGAAACATTAGCCTGTAGCGCCAACAGTCATAATTGCAGAGGCCAGCATTTACTGGGCTGCCTGGGTTGAAAATGAGAATATATTAAACACAATTATACTGTGACTGGCCCCACGGAGGTTGATCACCTAAAACATGGTTTAATTAAGGTTTGAATTAAACTATTAAATCCGTTTCCTTCTTGGCACGAGAATGCACATTATTAAGATTAAAAAAGAAATGATCTTATGCTTCATGTAACCTACAGCACATCATCCAAAAACAACTTTCATTAAAGAAAGTCTACTGTATATGTCAGCCTGGTTCATGGTAGTTTTAAAAACAGTTAACTTACAGTACATTTACAGAGGTCAGAAGGACTTGTGAGCTCCTCCCTATGTCATTATAGATACTCATTAAATATTGATTGTGTTTTTGTTTGCAGAACTTCGGAAGTTATAGCCTAATCATGCCCCAAACAAGCGCTTTGCCTCATCGCTTCTGCCAGTGGGATTCGCCCTCTGAAATATCACACAGCCTTTGGCCTGGAATTCATATGCATGGATCATAATTTAGCCAAGATGGCCAAAATAATGGATATAATGGATCCTTATAGAGGTATGTGGGAAGTTTCATTTCAGGTCAGGATAGGCCTGCTTGTTTGAAGTCCAGTGCAGATCGCAATAAATAGAAATGCATTTATTAATATTTTGATGCGGTTTATGGATTGGCTTAATTAAAATGTTAATTTTATGGTAATGGCCTCTCTACATTTCGGGTCTTGACATTTTCCTGCGGCGATAGATCCATCTCGTAAAAACAAAGTTTTGGCCCTCAAATATGATTTCACCACTGTGTCACAAACAAAACAGATCACCGGCGCTTTGCTCGCTAAAAGGTTCAACAGATATTCAAAAGAGGTGAACAGATAGTGAATACATAACGGACAGATATTATCAAGTTATTGAGATGCCCGAAACAACAGAGGACAGATGCAAACTTTTTAGCATTTCCATGAATAAACCTGAAGACCTGGTAAAGCATAGCCAAAAACAATTTTTCTAACCATTATTTTTTCCCCAGAATCATTTTCTAAACATCCTTAATACAAGATAAAACCCTAAATTAAATTAATAACTTCAGAGGAAAAATGAAGATATTGCTTTTGTGCAAGTTTGTACAGTAATTCAATTAAATGTGAACTGCTGAGTTTTATAAATCTGATTGGTAATGTTAGCTACATCTCAAGATGACTTGTTTTTAGCTGGAACATTTTTCTCTAAAAATCAGTTCATCCTTTGTACTTTTTAAGTAATGGCTGCTTTTTATGATCATTTGCAAAGTGAAATATTGAAACAAGATATTTTCATATAAAGCAATTACTAATGTGGGTAATGTGTGCTTGAATCCTGAGACCCTATAAAGCCATTTTCCAGGCAATATATGAGTGGAGGTCATGTGATAAAAATTTCCATCCAATGGTTTGGACGTAATTGCTAATATTTCATAATGGCACACCAAAAGCTCACATCTCAGTACAAACAAGTCCAAATAGTTTGTATCATGCGGAGAGAGAGAGAGAGAGAGAGAGAGAGAGGGAGAGAGGGAGAGAGGGAGAGAGGGAGAGAGGGAGAGAGGGAGAGAGAGATCATATTTACACAACCCTTTATTGCCTTTCGATATGCTGTCACAACTCTTGGAATGCTGCGTTGCATATTTTCCCCTTCATATGTAACTTTCATGATGAGGAAAATTAAAATTAAAATTAAAATTGTCGCAAGTTTCAGAGGAATGATTGTGTGAAGGCGGTCTTTCATTTCACTCTGCCCTTCAAATGTACGTCAAATCCATCATCACTGGAAAGGCAAAGCAGGACGTGCGGCATCATTGACTGAATGCTAAATTATCAGCAGTTTGAAAGCATGATTAGCTTTTTGTCACGCCATCCCTCTCATTTTCCGGCTATTACACGTTTTCAGCACTGTTTCCCAAATGTGCCGTTTAGTTTGTTGTTCAAAAACACTAATAAACCCTTGTTAAAAATAAAATGACTGGCATGTTTTGGAGTATTTTTGAACAAACTGGCTAAAGGCGAAGCCAGGTAATCGCAGTCTAAGTCTAATTTGTATGCCCGAATTTCAATGTTTTGGCTGTAACATCTTGAGGAGGAAACTGCCATTGCTCCATCCCGTGTGCTCTTTGACAGACAGTGCTGAGGGAACCAAAGGAAAGCATCAGTGGTGTGGAGATCTGTTTTCAGATTTGAAGGGCAGCCTGAAAATATCCAGCATACGCTATATACCATATATCAGGAGACTATCAAGCATCTCCAGCGGGTGTCAATCACTACATTTCACCATCATTCATGTTCTGTATTTTACTGTGAAATTCCCTGAAGGTCTCTACAGTCCTGCACACAACAGCTGTAAATTTCTCCCTAATGGCCTGTTTGGGATTTAGAGACCCCAATGTAAAAAAAAGGAGCAAATTTTTAAGGTTGAGATTGTTTTTTTTTTATCTCATGAGTATTTTCATTTCCCACCCTGATTTCATTGGAAATGTTTGAAATTTGGATTTGCATATGACAATGCAGTATGTGTTAAGGAAAACCTCATTTAGAAAGAACATAAAGATACATTTCCAAATATTTCTAGCTATTTTTATACATTACGTTGTGGAAAGAATTCTGTAAAGAAAACTTTTTATGTGTTTTGGCCGTTCGTTTACATGACAATTGCGTTTTGGAAAACGTAAACTTTTGAAAAACGGGTTTCAAAGTGCACGTTTTTTAAAACAATACTGTTACCGTCACTATATAAACTACAAAATCGTGAATTTGTGAAAACAGTGATGTCTTGCGCATGCGTATTACGAGCCCGATCTCACGGGAAAACGTACAAATTCTACGAGGTGGCTTATTCGTACGAATTCATACGACCTGACTCGTACGAATTAGTACGTTTTGTGCAAAATCGTACATATTTGACGAATTGGCCAATTCGTATGAATTCATACGAATGACCTACCCCTGACCCCGCCCCTAAACCTACCCATCACGTGGGTTTAGACAAATCGTACAAATTCGTACGAGTCAGGTCGTACGAATTAGTACGAATTAGCCAACTTTTTATCATTCGTACGAATTCGTACGAATTGGTCGTGAGATAGCGTTGGTATTACGTGTTCAGTCTATAGGCGCATAGTGTTTCTTTACAAAGTGACATCGCCATCGACTGGCCTGGCGTGAATAATACAGCTTTTTTTTTGACGTTTTCACCGTTTTGTGTGAATGGGGATTGTTTTGACAACGTTACGCAAAACTTTTCAAAAACGCGACAGAAAAGCTTCCATTTTTAGTACATCATTGTCATGTAAACATGCCCTACATTTCAAAAAGTTAATTTAAGGTTACAATTTGTAATTGATATTTATTTTAAACTGATCAATTAATATATTGAATTAAAATGTTAATATTTATATAATATGATGTAATATACTGTAAACTTCATCACTTTGACATCATCAAGACTTTCTTTAGACAAACTTTGAAATTTGGCCTGACAAAGTTTGGACTCAGTTTTGAAAACAACTTGGCTTTTTTTTTTGTTAAAATTATCTTTGAAATTTGATTAAATTTGATTTGTTTGATTTCTACTTTTTAAATTGCAATTCTGCCTCCTGTTTGCTACCTCAATTCAAATGAAGTCCAATTAAATGGTCATTTAAAAGGCATTCAATATTCATTTCTGAATAATGCACAAACCTGTTATACATAAAATGCTGGAGACTTTGTGACCCCAAACATAAAGAATGTAAAGTCAATCTCAACAGAACATGAGGATTAATCGAGGTAATAGGGTTGATGCAATCATGCTTTGAACAGACAGACTATAGAGGTGAAGCACTAAAATCTGGCCAAACATAACGATTTTGTCTGATTGGTTGATTGATTAACTGTGTCACTAAAGCTCTTTTAGAAAGCAGTAGATTCAGAATTTAATGTTTCCGCCTTACCGTGTTCAAACACATAAATTATCTGTCTGCTAAAGTGACTATTTGGCTATAAATATGATGCACTCACTGATGAATTACTTAGCAAACCACATATATATATATATATTCGCTCAGTCTCAGCTCTAGGCTGTTCTGTGGCTGAAAGAAATGGGGAAGGCATATTCTGGAGCATCTGGGATTGTTTATTCATTTAGGGGTTTTTCCGCTAGCTGCATCATCAGTTGAAGGATGTCAGGGATTTCTTGGCATGTCATTTCACAATGCAACGTCATTAGATTTGTGAATCACTGTAGAAATCACCTCTTCTGATGATATAAACACCAATGCTGTGAAAATTGGAGCATAACTGCCAGACTAAGGGTATGTTTACATGACAACATTGTACTAAAAACGTTTCGCGTTTTTCACAACAACATAGTCAAAATTATCCGTGAAAATGTCTTAAAATGCTGTTTTATGCTGCCAGGCCAGTAGTTGGCGATGTCACTTTGTAAAGAAACACTACGCGCCTTTAGACTGAACACGTAAAGCGCATGAACATGGCGTTACCGTTTTCACAGATTCGCGATTTTGTAGTATACATGGAGACGATAATGGTATTGTTTTCAAAACCTTGATCTTTGAAACCTGTTTTCAAAAGTTTGCGTTTTTCAGGCCCCCAAAACGCCATTGTCGTGTAAATGAATGGTCAAAATGCATAAAAAGTTTTCAGGTTTTAGTTGAAAATGGTGTTGTGTCAACAGCCCTTAAGTGTCTAATGTACTAAAAATGGAAACATTTTTCCTTCGCGTTTTTCGCATACAGATGACAACGTTGTCAAAAGAATCCCCTTTCACACGGATCCGCGAAAATGACAAGAAATGCTGTATTATTCACGCCAGGCCAGTAGATGGCGATGTCACTTTGTAAAGAAACACTACGTGCCTATAGACTGAACACATAATACACATGCGCATGACGTAACCTTTTTCACAAATTATCTTTTTTTTTTTGTTTACACAGAGACAATAATGGTATTGTTGTAAAAAAAAATTGCCCGTGGAAACACGTTTTAAAAAGTTTCCATTTTCAGGCCCCCAAAACGCTGTTTGTCGTGTAAATGAACGGCCAAACCGCATAAAAAGTTTTCCGTTTTTAGTTGAAAATGGTCTTGTAAACGGCCCCTAAATGTACAAGAATGATGTTATGTTAGGGCGTGGTCCAAGGACACAATGAAAAAAAAATTTATTATCAAACCAAAAGCACAGGAGACTACAATCCCAGACGGATAACAAAAACCACTCTGCATGCAATGAGATCTGAAAACTGAGGGGTATATATACACATAGGCAAACAAGGAATTGCAGTAAACAAGACACAGGTTAAAATCATAGGTTACTATGGAGATCAACAAGGGCATAATTAGTCACTAAGAGAACTAATGAGACAGGAACTACACAGAGGTAAAAGGGGCCAAATGAAACCGATAAAATCAACAACCTAAATGTCCACCAAACAGAATGAAAACCTTAAACGTTATAAGCATCAGACAATAGTTTGACATAATGGTGGCTGGGTTTCCAGATAACATTTCAAATTACACTCAAAGATCATTGTATCTTATGTCGTACATTGTTTTATGATTGATAAATGCCAAGTCAGCATCTTTCATGCCAGCACATATTAAATAGCACATAAGTGCATCGTTACGGAGCTCTCTGTTTCAAAGTTGCTGAGCTGAGGCCAAAACTTATGCCAATATCTCCAATGGATTTGTCTCACCAATATGAATACTGTAGCACAAAAAATACTTTATTTAATGTGATCACAAGTAATTTGGACCTTCATAATGGGACTCTGCAGTTACCTGTTGTAGCTGCATGTGTTGTTTAGGTTATGCATGCTTTATTTATTGCTAGTGTTTGTGTAAAACATGTTTTAATCATATTTTTGTATTATTATTTGTATTTGTTTATTATTATTAATTAGACATGCTTATCGAAATAGGCCTGATACTCTGATGTATGTCTTGTAAATTAAGGCAAATCACATGGTATGCACCAACTGCAACTTTTGTAAAACTGATTTGAGCTTTTAAATTTGCAATAACTAAAAAATTTTTTGTAGTAATCAATACATGTTGATTTAAATTACTTAGAGTGGGTTGTCTGAGGTGCTTATTCATTTACCAGTGCTGTTGTTATATACTACTGTTGTAAAAATGCCTTTAGGAAACAGACAGTTGAGATTAAAGGGTTAGTTCACCCACAAATTTAAATTCTGTCATGAATTACTCACACTCATTTTGTTTCTAACCCGTGCTACTTTTGTTCATCTTCGGAACACAAATTAAGATCTTTAGCTTTCTGTCCCTCCATTGACAGCTATGCAACTGACACTTTGACGCTTCAAAAAGTTCATAAAGAGATTGTAAAACTAATTTAGTCCAAAATCTTCTGACGAGACTCGATTACTTTATGATAAATTATAGATTTGCTCATTATACATGAGACGACATGACACGATCGTGTCTCTTCAGAAAGTTTTGGACTAAACAGCTCAATTCATATGGATTAGTTTTACGATCTCTTTATGAACTTTTTGAAGCATCAAAGTTGTAGTTGCGTAGGGTGTCAATGTCCTTAAGAGGACATGTTACAGTACTTAAAATGAGAGACTGGTTATGAACTGATGTAACTGACACCATGGCGAATGTAGTATGCGAATTACATTCATATAAAATACTTTTTTAGAGCTTACAAAGTCAATTCTTATTCAAGTAAGTACCTACTCAAGAGAGTATGTGATTCTCACTTCTCAGTCCTCTCCACAGTCTTTACATTTCTGCCCTTGAACAAATGATCCTTGTCCTTCAAATGCAGGTAAATGGCTATGAGTTGCCTGGAGGTTTTCGCTCTCCTGTGTTGAGTTGTTGGCTTATAAAGGGATTGTTCTGTTTCCTTGATGTCAGGGTATTCTTTGTTGCACTGAATTGCATATACTGCATTGCTTTGCAGAGGTATAGGTCTCTGATCTTTTGTGTGAAGTAGTCTATGCATTGATGTGTTGAATTTGGCTCAACATTTTTGCCTGATTTATTCTATACAGGTACAATTCAAATGTGGGTGATGTAGTATTTCAGAGTACTCTGTCATTTTATCTGATGAGAATGGCTTATGTAATTAAGAAATTTCAGTTCTTTCATTAGGACTTTGATTTAATTACTGTTAATCAAATGGTAAACATGGGCCTGTTTTCACAGTAAATTAATGTCACGAGGTGACAAAATTCCAACCTTCAAGGCGGAACTAATGTTTGCCGCGATTGCCTCCCGCCGGACTAATAACAGCGGAACACCGGGCTAGTTCCGGGTTAGCGAAAAAATCCCCGCGAATGGGGTGATTAGCCGAAATCGCCGGCAGCTGTGCACGCTGGGATACGTTGCCATTAGGGCAGCGAGGGAAGGAGGAAAACTCAGAGGAGGGCAGGCGAGGCGCAGCACGGGAGCGGCCGTGGCCGCGGTCGCGGCGGGAGGCCGCGGGAGAGAGAGGCACAAGCAGAGGGGGACACGACGAGAATGAGAGGTGAGACGCGCAGCACGTGAGCGGCGGGAGGCCGCGGGAGAGAGGACGAGAGAGACAGGCGAGAGAGACAGATGAGAGAGACAGATGAGAGAGCCAGAGAAAACTTCGGCTGGATTGCGGGCGGAAGCCTTGGTACACTGAGTCTCTTGAATTGCAGTTTTATTGTGGAAATGAGCACGAGTGAAACCTTACAGTGTGTGGTGGAAATGTGAGTGTGGGGATTATTTCTGCTGTTCACTCGCAATCACAGCTGTCCATTCCTCTCTCTGTCTGAGTCCAGTGAAGAGCCTGCTAATGCTGTGAGTTACAGCTGTCCATTCCTCTCTCTGTCTGAGTCCAGTGAAGAGCCTGCTAATGCTGTGAGTTACACGTGTCTATTCCTCCCTCTGTCTGGGTCCAGTGAAGAGCCTGCTAATGCTGTGAGTTACACGTGTCCATTCCTCCCTCTGTCTGAGTCCAGTGAAGAGCCTGCTAATGCTCGGAGAGCCTGCTAATGCTGTGAGTTACACGTGTCTATTCCTCCCTCTGTCTGAGTCCAGTGAAGAGCCTGCTAATGCTGTGAGTTACACGTGTCCATTCCTCCCTCTGTCTGAGTCCAGTGAAGAGCCTGCTAATGCTGTGAGTTACACGTGTCCATTCCTCCCTCTGTCTGAGTCCAGTGAAGAGCCTGCTAATGCTGTGAGTTACACGTGTCCATTCCTCCCTCTGTCTGAGTCCAGTGAAGAGCCTGCTAACGCTGTGAGTTACACGTGTCTATTCCTCCCTCTGTCGGAGTCCAGTGAAGAGCCTGCTAGTGCTTGAAGAGCCTGCTAATGCTTGAAGAGCCTGCTAATGCTTGAAGAGCCTGCTATTGCTTGAAGAGCCTGCTAATGCTGTGAGTTACACGTGTTTATTCCTCCCTCTGTCTGAGTCCAGTGAAGAGCCTGCTAATGCTTGAAGACCCTGCTAACGCTTGAAGAATCTGCTAACGCCGTGAGTTACATGTATCTTCCACTCTCTGCCTGAGGCTAGTGAAGAACCGGCTAATGCCGGAAGGGCCTGCTAATGCTGGAAGAGCCTGCTGATGCTGGAAGAGCCCGTTAATGCTGGAGGAGCCTGAGGCTAGCGAAGAACCGGCTAATGCCGGAAGGGCCTGCTAATGCTGGAAGAGCCTGCTGATGCTGGAAGAGCCCGTTAATGCTGGAAGAGCCTGAGGCTAGTGAAGAACCGGCTAACGCTGGAAGGGCCTGCTGTGGGAAGAACCTGCTCTCCAAAAGAAGAGAAAGTTGAAGAGACTTTTTAAGATTTTGTTTTTATTATTTAATAAAGAGTATATTTATTTTGAATTCTGTGTCTGTCTCCTTCGTGTCCACGGTCAGCTCCTCAGGGGCGGCACGCAAGCGAAGGGGTGGGCGGCCCGCTGGCGCTCCACCCCGACCTGTGACATTAATCTGACATTCAGCAAAACAAAAACGTCTCAAGTTTCTGCTGAGTGTTTAACATTCCAGAAGAACTACATTCAAATAATGCTGTAAGAAAAGTTATGGCATGAATATTTTGTAGGTAATAGGTATTCAATATAATAGGTAATAAGTAATTGTATAGAAAACGTGAATACTTGCATATATTATGCAAGTGGTCATAGAGGTTTATACTGTAAGTATTTTACAATACAAAAGCAGAAAGTTACACGCCATTTCTTAAGTATTGTACAACTCAGGACCAAAGACATTTACAGTGGGTACGGAAAGTATTCAGACCCCCTTAAATTTTTCACTCTTTGTTATATTGCAGCCATTTGCTAAAATCATTTAAGTTCATTTTTTTTCCTCATTATTGTACACACAGCACCCCACATTGACAGAAAAACACAGAATTGTTGACATTTTTGCACATTTATTAAAAAAGAAAAACTGAAATATCACATGGTCCTAAGTATTCAGACCCTTTGCTCAGTATTTAGTAGACGCACCCTTTTGATCTAATACAGCCATGAGTCTTTTTGGGAAAGATGCAACATGTTTTTCACACCTGGATTTGGGTATCCTCTGCCATTCCTCCTTGCAGATCCTCTCCAGTTCTGTCAGGTTGGATGGTAAACGTTGGTGGACAGCCATTTTCAGGTCTCTCCAGAGATGCTCAATTGGGTTTAAGTCAGGCTCTGGCTGGGCCATTCAAGAACAGTCACAGAGTTGTTGTGAAGCCACTCCTTCATTATTTTAGCTGTGTGCTTAGGGTCATTGTCTTGTTGGAAGGTGAACCTTCGGCCCAGTCTGAGGTCCAGAGCACTCTGGAGAAAGTTTTCGTCCAGGATATCCCTGTACTTGGCCGCATTCATCTTTCCCTCGAATGCAACCAGTCGTCCTGTCCCTGCAGCTGAAAAACACCCCCACAGCATGATGCTGCCACCACCATGCTTCACTGTTGAGACTGTATTGGACAGGTGATGAGCAGTGCCTGGTTTTCTCCACACATACCACTTAGAATTAAGGCCAAAAAGTTCTATCTTGGTCTCATCAGACCAGAGAATCTTATTTATCACCATCTTGGAGTCCTTCAGGTGTGCTTTCATGTGTCTTGCACTGAGGAGAGGCTTCCGTCGGGCCACTCTGCCATAAAGCCCCGACTGGTGGATGGCTGCAGTGATGATTGACTTACTACAACTTTCTCCCATCTCCCGGCTGCATCTCTGGAGCTCAGCCACAGTGATCTTTGGGTTCTTCTTTACCTCTCTCACCAAGGCTCTTCTCCCCCGATAGCTCAGTTTGGCCGGACGGCCAGCTATAGGAAGGGTTCTGGTCGTCCCAAACGTCTTCCATTTAAGGATTATGGAGGCCACTGTGCTCTTAGGAACCTTAAGTGCAGCAGACATTTTTTTGTAACCTTGGCCAGATCTGTGCCTTGCCACAATTCTGTCTCTGAGCTCTTCAGGCAGTTCCTTTGACCTCATGATTCTCATTTGCTCTGACATGCACTGTGAGCTGTAAGGTCTTATATAGACAGGTGTGTGGCTTTCCTAATCAAGTCCAATCAGTATAATCAAACACAGCTGGACTCAAATGAAGGTGTAGAACCATCTCAAGGATGATCAGAAGAAATGGACAGCACCTGAGTTAAATATATGAGTGTCACAGCAAAGGGTCTGAATACTTAGGACCATGTGATATTTCAGTTTTTCTTTTTTAATAAATGTGCAAAAATGTCAACAATTCTGTGTTTTTCTGTCAATATGGGGTGCTGTGTGTACAATAATGAAAAAAAAAAAAAAGAACTTAAATGATTTTAGCAAATGGCTGCAATATAACAAAGACTGAAAAATGTAAGGGGGTCTGAATACTTTCCGTACCCACTGTATATACAGAAAGCTGTTGCCAAAGATAGAAACACACCTCATGGCATAAAATATCTGTAATATATATTATTTGTTATGTAAGAAGTCACCATTACAGTTCATTATAGTTCAATTGCTGAGACAGTAATGATATGCTGGGACAGTAGAAGCCTTTCATGAAGGAAAATGCCTTACATTCCAAATCCCCACAGAGGTCAAACGCCACAGTACAATACCATATTCAGTCCAAAGCCTGTTTCCACCCCCTGCCCAGGACTTAATGTACACGAACAGATCTGCAGAGGTCACAAGCTGTAAGTCACATGTTCCTCACTTTGTTTGACTCTATATCAGCAATTAGAATCCTGGCTGTTTGGCTATATCTATACTGTATTAAACCTATTGTTATTTCTGCTTATTTTCTGATTCAGATTCACTACTCTCATAGACTATAAAATTAAGAAGTAGTTATTTTGCAGGTTCATTTGAAAAAGCGCAAGCAATGATTTTTCCCCTTTAACTTTGAAAAGCTTCAGTTTAAATTTTGTGATTGCACTGAATTACAATTGCGTGGTTAAATTGTTACAATTGCGTGTTTTTTTTTATTGCAGCGTTAAAAGTAACTAAAGCATCTTGCTTACTGAGTGAGGAACCGCTTCAAATGATTCCAAAGATTCTAACGAATCTTTTCAGAACCATTTCAGAGCAGTTTTGATTCTGAAAATCAGTTTATTGAAAAGAAGTGATTCAAAGTGTCATTCATTCTCAATCGGGCATTGCTAGTTATTATTATTATAAATGGCTGAACATACCAAACTTGATTGCTCAAATATTCTCAGATGAAATCAATGTATTGTTGCAGTGTCAACGCTATTCAATCAATAAATAAATGTGCCACTGAAAAGCTGCATCATTTAAAAATTAGCAACACTATGGGATCAATTTATGGATTTTTAAAAAAATATTTTTCTTCAAATTCATTTTTTATTTTGATCAAAAATTCAAATTGTATAAATTGAACAGCTTGCAAACATCCTTTATCAGTAGAAACCCCCCTGAAATAACCCGTTGAACGTTAAAGTATTCATTTTAGACATTCCCCTCATATAGAACCTTTTTGGCTTAAATCGTTCTTTAAAATTGTGTCAAGAATCCTAGGGTTCTAAATAGAAACTCCATCGAACCTTTTTTTTCTAAGACTACTGTATCATTCAACATACTTAAACAGTCAAAATAACCCTAATATACCAACAAAAATTAATTCTTACTGGGTCAAATATGGACAAACCAAACCGTCATTTTTAAACCCAACGGTTGGGCTTGTCGATATTTGACCCAAACATGGATTGAAACAACCCAGATTTTTTAAAATTCTTTAATTTAATATTTCCTATTATTAGAGCCTAAATCAAATCATAATCAAACCAGATTTAAATTTTGAGAATTTGGAGTCTCGTTCTCTGCCAGTCTACTTGATTTGACAGATAGTACTGTCGGCTGAAACAAAATCTCATTAATTATTG
>JAJAQA010000002.1:25537955-25732955 GCA_021464565.1 Rutilus rutilus
GATATAAAGTCAGAATTACGTGAAATAAAGTCACAATTGCGTGTTATAAAGTCAGAATTGCGAGATATAAAGTCGCAATTGCGTGTTATAAAGTCAGAATTCTGACTTTTTTTCTCGCAAGTCACAATTGCGACTATATCACGCAATTCTGACTTTATAACACGCAATTGTGACTATTTCACGCAATTGTGACTTTATATCTCGCAATTCTGACATATTTTCTCAGAATTGTGAGATATAAACTCACAATTGTGAGATATAAAGTCCAATTCTAAGGTGAAAACTCACAATTGTGAGATATAAAGTCCAATTCTAAGGGGAAAAAAAAGACGGACTTTTTTTTTTTTTTTACCTCAGAATAGTTTATCTCACAATTCTGACTTTATAACACGCAATTGCGACTTTATATCATGCAATTCTGACTTTATATCTCCCAATTGCGTATTATATAGTCAGAATTGCGTGATATAAAGTCGCAATTGCGAGAAAAAAAGTCAGAATTCTGACTTTATAAGACGCAATTGCGAATTTATTTCACGCAATTCTGACTTTATAACACGTAATTGCGACTTTATTTCATGCAATTCTGACTTTATATCTCGCAATTCTGACTTTATAACACGCAATTGCGACTTTAATTCACGCAATTCTGACTTTATATCTCAAAATTCTGAGAAATAAAGTCAGAATTGCGAGATGTAAACTCGCAATTGTGAGATAAAAAGTCGCAATTATCTCTTAAAATGCTTTATTCTGTGGCGGAAACAAGCTTCCATAATAGAAAATAGGTACAGTAGCAATCACCCATAACCACAGTAGAAGGCAAATGAACTCACCAGTTGAAATTGTGCTAGAAGTCATTAAAAACCACATTGGTCTGACAGGGCCCAACAGGTAGAAAATGTAGGGGCTGTAAGAGATTGAGCGGCAGGGAAAAGGAGGAGACACTGCAGGTGCACTTGCAGCCATCAAAACCACAGGAGGAGAGCGAGTGAATGACAGGCACTGATGCAGGTGCCTGAATGGAAAGAGGTGAGCATTTGGGGAAAGGAAATACTGCTGTTCTCATGGTGGGTAATAGACCTGTAGTCGAAGCAAAGTAAATGGGAGGGCAAAGGTACTGCACTAATCTGGGCTGCCCAATTACATACCAAACCGATGGTGCGGTGGGTTGTGTTAAATTGTGGGATAGCAGGGTTGTGCAAAATTCTGAATTTGAGAGTTGGTTTTCTATCTTGGAATTTGAACTGAATTGGCCACTCACCACATTATGTTGAATTGCACAAACTATGCACAAACAAATGTTTTGTTTAAAGCAGGGCTATGCAGTTTCGGGAATTTCTTCGCTGTATTCTCGCTTTTTGCTCGGAGGTTTCTCTATAGAGCTCCCCCTACAGCTTCGGAATAGATATTTGACAACACTGTCGAAAAACTCGTTGGCGACTCTCAGATACCAAAGGCTATAGATCAACGACATCAAAGCAGATGGGACATTCTTTAAAATGTCTTCTTCATTCGGGTTCGAACAATGAATGACAGAATTTTAGCAGATTTTTTTGCCGTAAAGCAAATTTGTTGCGCCCGCCGGCCCAAAGTTGCAAGGGTGGTTTTTCGGCTCACAGGCACTTGGGGGGTGCGAGACGACCACCATTCAACCCGAAAAAAGTCATATAACTATTCCAATGACTCTGAAGTTGTTCGGTTAAGGTAAAAAAGTTACTTAGTTCACTTTTAAGGTTGGTTACTTGTTACTTTGATAGTCCACTTTAGACATTCTACTAACCATGAGTAACTTTGCAACTACATGTCAACTAACTCTCATTAATTTGCAACTACATGTCAACTGGTATTAGTAGACTTTCAGGTTAGGGTTTGGGTTAGTGGAATAAGTTGACATGTACTTGCAAAGTTACTTATAGTTGGTGGAATGTCTAAAGTGGGCCATCAAAATAGTGTTAAATTAAGATTACTCTCATATTAGCTTCGCTATTTGGCTCAATTTTGACACTGTGGTGAATTTTAATTATTTATATATTTGAATTATATGAAGAGCATTGCCAAAGATGATGTTAAATGGGCCGAAGCAATCTGAAGATTCATTTCATTTACCCTTAAGAAAAATGCTAGTTAATAATCTGTCAGAAAACAGCCAATATATTTTGCTGCAGTGTTTTTGTTGTAATACACATTTCATTCTTGAGATTCTCTTATTGTTAAGTGCTGGACATGATTTAGGGTCTTGATGATTGGGGGGAAAAAAACCCCCCACCAAATTATAGTTCAGTGGCATAATCTTATCCGTCAGATTGAGTTATAAGGTTTTCCAGCCAAATAACAGACTCCATTAAGAGATTCATGTGAAAAGGGGGGTAAATTAATTCATCTTGCAGAAGTGACTGTTGCATTTGTCTGGAAATCAAACATTTCCCATTTTTTCTCGAATAATTACTGGAGGTTCTGAGGATGGTGTAGGTTGGCGGAAAGGAAGAAAAGAGGAAGCCGAATTACCTGGGGTTTGGATCGGCAGGTGCCACAGTAAATTTGTTGAAACAACAGCAACTCAAGTCCTGCTGGTGAAATTCACGAGTACGGAGCAGCTGGCATCCTGGCAAGCCTCGCTTTTGATATTACAATGAGAACCGTATGGGTTAGCTTTGCTGGTGTTACAGGCAGTAACTATATCCATATGGACTGCAGTAATCATATTGGTCTCATTCCAAATACGACAATATTGAGATTAAGCAGTTTACATGACTTTCTAATTGGCTATCTAACTGTTGTGTTCTGTATGTTACAGAAGCATCATGGTTAAAGTCTGAAGAAAAATAATAAAGTGAAGTGTTAAAGATGAAGTATGCAATTTTGTGGTGGATTCAAATCTGGGCTAGTGACCATCATTGTGCGATTCATGAATGGTCACCATTCTTAAACCCATGTTGCTCATAAGGAAAAGAGTACTTTGGATAGTTGCATGAGCTGAATTACAAATTAATACATTAGGAGCTGTATAATATGGAATAGCTGAGAAGGAGCCATTGTAAAAAATTATAATAATTGGGCTATTTATAATGAGACCAATAGTTCCCTTTCGTAAAGGGAACTCCCGCTGCATCGATACTCGATACTTTGGGGAATGCCTTCGGCATGAAGCGTCTGAAGTCAACTATGGAACTATTCCAATCTTGATTGGTGCAACGTCACCCGTGACGTCGCATGTGACGGTGATCCGGAAGCTACAAAAGGGTCACAGGAACCAGGAAATGTTAGCTTCTGGTCTTCAGCAAGCGCTCTATGTCATCTTGTCTGTTCTATTTGGTGTTGTCTGTCCCGTGAAAAGAGTATTATTTATGGTAGAAAAAAAAAAAAGGAAATAAAAGAGAAGCTATTCAGGCAGTGTGCGTCCCCTTGCCCACGTTATTTAAGCGAGGGTGACACACACTCGCTTTGTGTAGTTTGTCTGGGAGTGGAGCATGCACGGGCGGTGCTCGAGGGCGCTGTCTGTGCAAACTGTTTTCAATGAAAAAGCTCCGCTCCCGTTTGAGCTTGTTCGATCAATTAGATCAGGCTCGCGTTTCCAGTGCATCAGGTCCCGCGTCTGTTGAGGCAGCGCGCCGCTTGTATGCATAGGATTTGCACGTGGGGCTGGCATATGATACTGAGACGGTTGCGACCCTTTCTCAGTGTTTATTAACCAGCTCCACTGGTCTCGCGCATGGTTCGGAAGCCCGCGCTGCGGCTTCTTCCGACCGTGTTAAAGACAGAGCGTTTGATTCGATCAAATAGATCAGGCTCGCGTTTCCAGTAGTGATGGGAAGTCCGGTTCTTTTCCGCGAACCGGTTCTTTCGGACAGTTCGTTTCAATGAACCGGTTCAAAAAACCGGTTCACCAGTTCTTTTACGTCATCACGTAATGACGTCAATTCTATCATCCCGGCGTATAAATATACATTCAAATAAAGGCATTTGTAATCATAACTTCAGTACTCATCGTCATAATCATCTTGGATAGGTTTCTTACATTTACGTTTTGAAAATGAACCCTGTAGTAGGCCTAAGGCAATGCGCAAACGCGGATGTTTTACATGTCTTAAAGTGAATAAACTGGTCTTCATCATTTTTATTTTATTTGCAATTAAATAAACTTACATTTCGCCGAATTCGGCCCCTCATTCAAGTCATTGGTTCACCCGTGCTCATGTAACAGCACAGCACAGACAGTATATAAACACAGCATCAGTTGGCCAAAAGAAAGTTCGGTTCAGAGACGGTGCGATCACGCATGCGCAGTCTCTCCAGCTCATCGGTTCTCCGTATCGAACGTGTCCGAAAGAAACAGTTCTCGGTTCTGTGCTGGTGATCCGAGAACTGCTGCAACAACCAGTTCTTGACTCGAGAACCGTAGCATGCCTGTGTGTGAGCTGAAAACTACTGAAACCTTACTAGGCTAAATCAGTCGACAAAACTAAAAACTCGATGCATGTCTCCAGTATGTTTAATACGTTATGTTTTGATTAACACATTATAAACATTTGCACCCTTTAAAACCTTGGAAAGAGTTTAGGCTACGTCAAAAACGTATATCACCTTACTTAGAAATTAAATGATCTGTTCCTGAAAATAATGTTTTAGTATAATAATAAATGTTTAGTTTTATAATCCATTCATTGTTTCCAATCTTTAAAATAATACAGTGAAAAGGCAGTAGCCTATGTGATAAACATGTTTCTAACATGTTTTATTTTGTTAAACTTATTGATGTTCAATAAAATACTTAAGAAACATGCATTTCGTCCCTCTGAAAAAATTGCACGCATGCTCAGCTCATCAGCTCATCGGTTCTCCGTATCGAACGCGTCCGAAAGAAACAGTTCACAGTTCTGTACTGGTGATCCGAGAACCGCTGTACCTGTACGTTCGGCAGTGCGCGCATGCTCAGTATCTGCTCGTGCTCATCACTTCTCTCAGCACAACATATCTCAGTTCAGTGAACTGTTGGATTTACTGGAGTAACATATATGCCTACTCCGGGATATTGGTTTATTTTGAGTCTAAGGGACTGTCAGGACTCATGTCCGAAAGTGAGTAACTTAACTTGTGGATAAGCGCTGACGCAAGACGCGAACTGTTTCGAACGATTCAGTCCGATTTAGTGTACTGGTTCGACCAGTTCACTAAAAAGAACCGGTTCAAAAGAACGATTCGTTCACGAACCGGCCATCACTAGTTTCCAGTGCATCAGGTCCCGCGTCTGTTGAGGCAGCGCGCTACTTGTATGCATGGGATTCGCACGTGGGGCTGGCATATAATACTGAGACGGTTGCGACCCTTTCTCAGTGTTTATTAACCAGCTCCACTGGTCTCGCGCACGGTTCGGAAGCCCGCGCTGCGGCTTCTTCCGACCGTGTTAAAGACACAGCGTTTGATTTATCTGGCTCCGAGGAGTTAGATATTATTTATCAACACTGAATCACGCCACCCCATATTCCCGTTAGTGAGGAGTTGCTGGAGGTTGTAATCTGGGCAGTGGTTAAATTAAATGGCCATATAATAAGCAGGAAGCGACTAAGAAAAATAAAATGAATGAGCGCTTCCTGCAGACCCAGTCACAATCTTCGTGTCAGAGCCTTCCCTTTTTTCACTGATCTCCATACTGAGGTATCGAGATCGTGGAAAAATCCATTTTCATCTCAATTATTTCCCCCCCATGTATATATTTACTCATCCATTAGGGAATCTAATGAAAATGGTTATGAGGTGATGGCTCGGGTTGAGGAATATTTTGCGAAATATTTTCTCCCCGACATTGCGTCACCCCTGATAGCTCAGACACTTCCCTCCAAATCTCGTACATCGAATTTGTTAGGGAAAGCATATATGGCGGTGGGTCGAGCCGGTGCATGCCCACACACAATGGGGTTATTACAGGCATATCTGGCTGACCTCCTCAAGCAGGTGGATGATAACTGGGAGGTCTCACTCAATGGTATTACTGAATTTTATAGAGTAGCTGACTTATCTCTCCGTATTATTAAAGAGACGGTCCGTGCTATTGGCCGTTCTATGGCAGCACTAGTCGTCTCAGAGAGACATTTATGGCTTAATCGCTTGTGGATCGGGGAGAAAGACAGGGCTTTCCTTCTCGATGCTCCCCTTTCACCTTCCGGCCTCTTTGGCGACGCGGCAAGATCCGTTGTCGAGAGGCTTCAGGAGGCAGAGCGACAATCAGCTATCCCCAGTTGTCAGTCCAGGTCTCATGGGGTTGCTGCCCGGGGGCAGCCTCATGGGACAGCCGCCAGCTCCTCATATTTTGAGAAGGTTTCCTCTCGTGCCCCCCCGTATAAGGCTTGGGGCCAGAAGAAACATTTTTGCACGAAGCACTCCATACCGAAGACAGGTCTGAGGACTGTCTCTCGGGCTAAGATGGCTTCAACTAAGAGGTCTTGTCGTAACACGCAGACCCTTATGGGCATTCCCCCAGGAGAGCGAGTACAGGAGTCTCGCCCCCTTATGCAGCCCTTAGGAAATCGATGTTTGCTTCCCGCCGCCGATGGCGCTTCGGGACACATCGGCTTCCAGCGAACACAAATCGCAGTATCTGCCCGATGACGTTGCGGCCCTGTCGAGTTCGCCGCCTCTCAGGAGGTCTGTAGAGAGCATATTTCGGTTAGTTCCTGCCAGTTAGCTGCTTCAGGTCACCGAAGCCATTTGGAAATTTATAGCCGAGGCCAGTCTCGAGGGACTGGTCCCCATAATGGCATATTTAGACACCCCGAGGGGTCTTCAAAATATATCCTAGGGGGTCCTGCTTACAGTGGAGCTAATATACAAATATTATCTACTAAGGGTGGTTCACATGTCGGCCAGCCCCGAGCAGGGTCGGTTATTGGAACAGGAAGTCTAGTTCCTCTTAACACAGGAAACCTCAAAGTGGGCTCTTCCTTGGTTACGGGAGCCTGGGTTCTACAGCTGGCACTTCATAGTTCCTATGAGGGGGGGAGTTAGGCCTTATTTTGGATCTCATGGTACTGGATCAACCTCCGAGGGGGTTCAGATTCAAGTTACCGACTGTCAGTCAGACAAGCTCCGAGGACTGGTCTGTCTTGATAGATCCACAAGCTCCTTAACTCCTCTTTCCCTTCTAACCCTATCACAGGAAGTTTCCGAGATCCGCTTTTGGGGGGAAAAGCGCATCAGTTCTGGACTCTTCCAGTCGGCCTAGCCTTATCCCCTCGCACCTTCACTAAATGTATGGACACGGCCCTTGCTCCATTGAGACTTCAGGGGGTCCGTATCTTATAGATGACTGGCTCATTTTGGCTCAGTCGAAAAGAACTAGCAATTCAACATCGAGATGTTGTTTTGCGTCATCTGAGGTGTGTGGGGTTGAGACTCAATGTGAAGGAAAGTTCCTTAACTCCTCTTCAGAGGACTACATCCCTGGGAGTAGAGTGGGACTTAGTCACGATGCGGGCACAATTGTCTCCTTCTCGTATAAATACTATCTTAAACACATTGAAGAGTATTAGGTTAGGCCAGGCTATCACTGTCAAACACTTTCAAGGAGTTTTGGGTCTTATGGCTGCAGCTTCCACGGTAGTACCCTTTGGTCTGCTCCATATGAGGGCCTTGCAGTGGTGGCTCAGGAACAAGGGTTTTTGTCCTCTGGGAAACCCTTTTCGTACGATCAGAGTTACGCGCAGATGCCTTCGTTCTCTTGTCGTATGGAAGAAACCATGGTTCCTGTCTCAGGGCCCGGTTTTGGGAGCACCATGTGAGAGAAAGACTCTGACCACGGATGCGTCCCTAACGGGCTGGGGTACGGTTATGGAGGGCCGTTACACCCGAGGTACTTGGAAAGACCATCATCTCACATTGCATATTAATCGCTTGGAGATGTTGGCCGTATTTTTGCCCTGAGGCACTTCCTTGTAGACCTCAGAGGCCATCATGTTCTTGTTAGGACAGACAATATGTCGGTGGTCTCTTATATCAACTGCCAAGGGAGGATTGAGATCTCGCCCTCTTTGTAGACTGGCGCATCAAATTCTTCTTTGGTCCCAGGACAAATTTCTCTCCATCAGATCTATTTATATTCCTGGGGTTGATAATATGGGAGCAGACATCCTGTCGAGGCAGGGGCTGAGGCCCGGGGAATGGCGGCTCCACCCTGAAGTGGTTGAGCTTATATGGAGAGAGTTTGGCCGGGCGGAGGTTGACCTGTTTCGCTTATCATGAGAACTCTCATTGCCCGCTCTGGTACTCTCTCTCACATCCAGCTCCTTTGGGCGTGGATGCCATGGTACAGATGTGGCCGAGGTCACATCTGTACACTTTCCCCCCGATCGCTCTGCTCCCTGGGGTTCTAGAAAGGGTCAGGAGGTACGGAGTGAGACTACTCCGTGTAGCTCCGTACTGGCAGGCCCAAATTTGGTTTTCGGACCTTATTAGTCTCTTGGAGAGTTCTCCATGGAAAATTCCTATTAGGAGAGATCTTCTGTCTCAGGCTGATGGTACATTATTTCATCCCCGACCAGAGTAATGGAGACTATGGGTCTGGCCCCTGAGGGGGTCCCACCCATAATTAGGTTGCCCTTTCCACCGAGGTGGTCAGGACATCCATACTAGAACCCCACTCTACTAGGAACTAAACAATTAAGTTAGGGAGGGCATTGAACCCAGTTTATTACTGCCCACTGGCTTCAGTACTGGTGTTCCATCCCGCTCTCTAACGGGATCTCCTGTTCATGCTTAGGGCCTCTGTGGCGGCCTCAGTGCCCTCCGCAAGCCTCTAAGGGTGTTCTCGAAAGGACGTTCCCACTGAAACTCCATGTTCCTGTAGATTGGAGGATGAATCCTTTTCATCCAGCCTATTGGCATCAGGCTGATGGGTTATCCCTGGCACCCATCATGTCCTGTGGGTGAGGTATACGAATATATATTTGAGATATATAAGTATATATAGGAGAATCTATTGAGTCTGCTTCCTGCTCGTCTTACTCCCTAGAAGAGTGGTGGTGCTGCCCCCTCTTACTTGCTAGCGTGGGAGCCACTCAACGTTATTTTTGCCCGGTACTGAGGTACCTGTAGGCAATGTTAAGATTCTTCGGGTATTCCATCCTCCATCGCATGTGTCGGATGGTCAAGGTCGTAGCCTTTGAGGTTCCTACATTAGGCCTTAGGCTGAGAGGAGTCAGTCCATCTAGTTATGCATCAAGGGTTAGGAGCTATTCCCTTTATTAAGAGTACAGTTGGTTATCTAAAACCACTTATATTTGAAGTACAAGGTGCGCTTTTGCCTTCACCTCTCATCTAATATTTTCTACGGTCTGGGGCTCCCATCCATGAGGTCAGTCGAGCCTCCGGCTCCAGACCTCCCCTTCTTGCACCAAATCTTATGACAAGCTAGTTTGGATCTGCCCTCTACTCATTCTATCGTCCGTGAGTGTTCCAGATGCTTTACACCAGGGCGTTTTCTCTCAGTGTGGCGGCGTGGGTATTCGTTCCCCAAAGTATCGAGTATCGATGCAGCGGGAGTTCCCTTTACGAAAGGGAACGTCTCGGGTTACGTATGTAACCCTCGTTCCCTGAGTAGGGAACGAGACGCTGCATCCCTCGGCCACACTTTTCGCGCCCCTGAGAACGACTTGCTTTGACCAATTAGAAGCTAACATTTCCTGGTTCCTGTGACCCTTTTGTAGCTTCCGGATCACCGTCACATGCGACGTCACGGGTGACGTTGCACCAATCAAGATTGGAATAGTTCCATAGTTGACTTCAGACGCTTCATGCCGAAGGCATTCCCCAAAGTATCGAGTATCGATGCAGCGTCTCGTTCCCTACTCAGGGAACGAGGGTTACATACGTAACCCGAGACGTTTTCCATGTAAGCATAGCCTCTGAAACAAACAGTTAAAGGTGAACTAAGTAACTTTTTTACCTTAACTGAACAGCTTCGGAGTCATTGGAATGGTTATATTACTTATTTCGGGTTGAATGGTGGTCGTTTCGCGCACCCCTGGTGCCCGAGAGCGGAAAATACGCACTTGCAACTTTGGGGCGGCGGGCCGCCGGCCGCCGCGTCAAGAAGTCTCGCGTGATATCAGGTCTCGCGATGTAAACAATTGCTTTACGGCCAAAAGAAATCTGCTAAAATGCCGTCATTATTGCGCTCCCTCACGCTGTTCGAACCCGAATGAAGAAGACGCTTTAAAGAATGTCCCATCTGCTTTGATGTCGTTGATCTACTAGCCTCTGGTGTCTGAGAATAGCCAACGAGTTTTTACAACAGTGTTGTCAAATATCTATTCCGAAGCTGTGGAGGGAGCTCTAGAGAGAAACCTGCGAGCAAAAAGCGAGAATACAGCGAAGAAATCCCGAAGTTACTGAATGCAGCTTTAATGGGATAGTTCACCGAAAAATGAAACTTCTTCATTTGTGTTCCGAAGATGAACGAAAGTCTTACAGTTTGATATGATCTTTTTATCATCTTTTTAATGAAATCTGAGAGCTTTCTGTCCCTCCATTGACAGCTACGCAACTACCACTTTTATGCAAATGATTATCAGTTATCTCTACGCAAACCTACGCAACCTCTGCGCAAACCTCTGCGCAAACACCCACGTCGCACACATGCGCATCACGTGTTCAGTCCATAGGTATTGCGCGTTTGAATATATATGTGCGCTGGCATGTAGTCCTTTTTTACAAATCAACCCTCAACAAACTACTTGTCTGGCCTTAAAAAATTATAATACATAATGATTTATCGCGTCCGCGTAGCCACGTTGTGACTCTGTACGGATAAAACGAGAATGAGGTTCATTCTCATGTTACTCAGCACATTTGAGTTTCTGCAAGAGGCTTGTTCTCGCTTGTCAAGTAGGTGCGGTTGAGTTCAATCAATGTTTATAGGTTAATAAAAGCCTAAATTAAATCGGTTCATCATATAAAGCGACCGAGTCTCTTTAGACAATTTGGACTAAACCGCTCAATTCATATGGATTAATTTTACGATCTTTTTATGAACTTTTTGAAGCGTTAAAGTGGTAGTTGCGTAGGGTGTCAATAGAGGGACAGAAATCTCTTCATTTTCATTTGTGTTCCGAAGAGGAACAAAAGTCTTACAGGATTGGGACAACATGAGGGTGAGTAATTTTTTTGGGTGAACTATCCCTTTAATGTATATCCAGTCTGATCTCAGCTTAACAGATCACCAAACTATTTGCACTTTGTCTAGCAGTATATTCAGAATTTATTTTGTTATTCACAACATGCTGCAAATGCCATTTCCCACTATTTACACCAGGGTGCAAATAGCATCTGCCTTATTTTTAGAATTTTGATATGATCTTTCCCCTGTATTTTATAGCCAAGCATGAACTGAATTTCAAGTAATTGCCCAAATCATTTAAATGCCATTCAGAATGCGTGACTTGCATTCTAATCAAGACTTAAATACTAACCTAAACCTATACTATATCTATATGGTGAGATTCTGCTATGAATTTTTCATGAATTATTACAGGCAGTGTGAGAGAGTGCAAGCATCAAGAGTCTGAACTCAGTTTAAATATTACAGGATGAGATCCATCTCTGCGATTGTTCCTGACCTTCCCACTGGACCTTACAGAGAAAGAATACCAAATAATGTGAGGAAATAGCTCTATTAAAAAGAACAATCTCGTCGGGACAAGGGAACCAAAGGGTTTTTACAGCATATATAGCTTACCCTTGGGTGTTTGGCTGGTATTTTCTTCTTTTTTCCCTGTTTTTTTTGTTGCTTTGTTCTCAGTTTCTTCTTTGATGCGAAGCCTCTGTGAGTCATGTGCTAGCTAATTATTGGTCTCTCAGCTGTTGCTGCTACACAAGTCATTGGCAGCCAAGACTAAAACAAACGTCCTTGCTTTGAGCACCAATCAAATGTGCGAGCTCTGTCGTTCTTCTACTATGATCAGTGCCTTTTTTGGCTTTCATGATATCTGCGACTGTTCCTGTAATAGCCATCCTTGGCTGTTGCCCTGGGAACACGGATGACAACAGGCTGAAACCTGTGCCTAATTTGACATGAATCCAAACCTTGAAACTTTCACTCCCAGATTTCTGCCAGGCAGAATAGAAGAACTTGTTCGGATTGATGACACGGCTCATCTTAAGTGCAAATTTGACAAATACCAGCAGAAGTGTCTGGTATTCCCAGAAAGAAGCTGCTTTTCAGAGTCAAACCAGTTGACTGCAAGCACAAAATAAAAAGACTTCAGCAGTGACATTCAGCC
The DNA here is from genome assembly GCA_021464565.1 of Rutilus rutilus. Classification (NCBI taxonomy): domain Eukaryota; kingdom Metazoa; phylum Chordata; class Actinopteri; order Cypriniformes; family Leuciscidae; genus Rutilus; species Rutilus rutilus. The sequence goes on from JAJAQA010000002.1 coordinate 25,550,228, forward strand.
CTCTGTCCGTCAAATAAATCGTATAAATCCGAGAGATCTGTTCCAGGAAGTGCTATTATGTGCCAAGAGTTTCTATCACTCTTACCTGCTCTCAGCTCACAGAGCGAGGCCTTCAAATATCCCCATTGGTTTTAACAGATGTGTCGGGTATATCACATTTAAATAGCATTGATTTCTGGGATGTGCAGGGGGGATATAAGATGATGGACCATGATGTCTTCTTGAGCACCTATGTAAGAGAGGGGGAGAAAAAGAGAGAAAGTGATGAGTGTGTTCTCATCTCTGGAGGCCTGTCCATAGCTGTGCTATTAATCCAATACAATATATCTATTTAATACTGTGAGTCTAGGCCTGTCTAGCTGTTAGTCATTTTAATGCTTTTAGAATGACAAGGCGGTGGATTTAACTCATATAGGAATGGCACAGAGGCAGACAGAGATAGAGAGTAACATGCACAAACAATTAATGTATGCATGCTATGTTATATACTAAACATCTGAAAATGTAGTCTGAACTTTGAGGTCAGATTTGAGGTCTACAGTAACATGTTTTTTTTAGAATCCTTGAATCGATCTCATAATTTCAGGCGTAATTAGTTATTGTGAGGGAAAATAGATTTGTTGCAAAGCTCAAATAAATTATGTGATGTTATTTCCATCAAGAGGTGCATACATCTTTGGTCAAGATCTTGTATTGACAATGCAAGAGTCCAGCACTCTGTAAAGTCTCCTCCAGCACATCCCAAAGACTTTCAGTGAATTTAAGGTCTGGACTCAGAGGTGCCAATTCATGTGTGAAAATGATTCTCCATGCTCCTCCCAACCATTCTTTCACAATTCAAGTGGATGAATCTTGACATTGTCATCCTGGAATATGACCATGATGTGTTTTCCTACATCATTGTTTAAGAAATTAAATACACACTCCATCAATTAAGGTTTCGAAGAACTGTTGCCAAACATATAACATGCTAGAATCCTAATAATCACAACACTAACTAGATGTACCGCATGGCGGTACAAAATATGACCGCCGCTCAGGCCTGCACTGGCTTTCCACAAAAATAAATGACGTGGAGCAATTTGGCTGTATTGCGTGTTTATGTATATACCTAAAAAAAGTAGTAGTATGTGCATGTCTGTCTGTGTGTGTGCGTATGTGTGTGTGTTTGTGTGTGCGCATGTGTGTTTGTGTGTGTGTGTCTGTGCATGTGGATTTGTATGTGTGTGTATGGGTGTGTGTCTGTGCGTGTGGATGTCAGTGTGTGTGCATACTTGCGTTTGTTTGTATTCCTGCATGTGTGTGTGTGACAGTATCATCCTAAACCAGCAACCCTTTGCTAAACAGCACCATCTACAGGCCGATGAGTGTACAGTCACTAAATGTGCACATAAATGAATTTATTTTATACCCCCCCATGGATGAAATTCTACGAAACTTAGCATACCCCCAGAGGATGTCAAGTTAATCATACACATGAAATATGGTGCAGTTCTGAACATCTCCACTGAAGATAGGGGCGATTAAAGCAGAATAATATTGCATTTTCATTTTTTATGGGAGGGGCGCAAATCACAAATGAGTGTTTATGGGCTAGGTTGATGTGGGCCCTTAAGAGCAACATACCATAAAAATTTCTTCATCCTCGGTTCCACGGTTCAAGTAGTTATTTAGGAAAAACTGCATTTTTTGGGTTTGGGGGGGCCCAGCGCGGGGGGGGAGTGGCCCCCGGGGACCAAACGAAATTTTTCCGTAAAAGTCTAGTGGGGCTACATGCCCACCAAATTTCATGTTCCCCGGTGTTTCGGTGTCCCTGGTATCGTTGACGGAAAATTCAGTAGATTGACGGGGAAAAAAAACTAAAAAACTTTGACAATCGATTATGGGCTAGGTTGATGTGGGCCCTTAAGACCAACATACTTTGCAAATTTCTTCATCCTCAGTGCCACGGTTCAGGTAGTTATTTAGGAAAAACTGATTTTTTTGGGTTTGGGGGGGCCCAGCGCGGGGGGGGGGGAGTGGCCCCCGGGGACCAAACGAAATTTTTCCGTAAAAGTCTAGTGGGGCTACATGCTCACCAAATTTCATATTCCCCGGTGTTACGGTGTCCCTGGTATCGTTGACGGAAAATTCAGTAGATTGACAAAAAAAAACCTTTGACAATCCCTATATGACCGCTTTCGCTAGCTACGCTAGCGGCGGTCATAATGATTCAGTCATTGACTCTTAACCATTTGCCTTTTTTTACATTTTTGGCCAGGCAGTGTATTTACATGATTTTTAGTCAAAACAAATTCTGTTTTAGTATTCAGTCATCAAAAGAAAAAGAAAAATCCAATATATTTTCAGATTGTTGTATTTTTAGATAACATTTTCCTTATCGGGGACATTATAAGAGAAGATGAGCATGGGAGCGAGAGATAATCTTATGGATTCTCTTGGAATTGACATTTGCTACATAAACAAAGATTTTCTTTAAAGTGGGCATTCAGTTCAGTTCTAAAGTAAAACAAGGCGTGAGAGCGAGAAAATGTTTTAATGAGCTCTATCCTGTGTATGTATTAGTATCATAAAAAAAACGTATTTCTCCCTAATAAGTTATGGAAGGGAAATGTGTAATGTGGGTTGGTGAATTAATCTGTATTTTTAAAGACATGTTTACTAATGGTTTGATGCAGCAGGGCATCTGTAGGTCTCTCTCTGTCTGAGCCTGAAGGCATTAAAAGTATAGCATCTGCAGATCTGGTATGGATTGCATTCAGCATAACCCATTGAATGCATTTTGCAATTGGTGAGGTGTAGAATTGTGTACTATGCTGTCTTAATGAGAATTTTTTTTTTTTTTTTTTTTTTTTTTTGTCTTTGTGCAGCCTAGGCTATACTGTAATTCGAGGTCTGCCTTGGAGTTAGCCTATAGTTAATTTGTTAAGTTTGTTGTCTTGAAATTGGAGCACAGCTCTAGACACAGAAACCTGATTGATGCGCATCAGATCCATTTGCAATTCGCTCATCGATCCAAAGGATGCTGTGAAGAATGCGAATTTGTTCAGAGACGTGCGAGAACATCAAATTAATCTCGAATTGAAATTCTTTGGTAAATCCTCGGTATCCGTTTAATTAGGCTATGGGGAGTTAAGGATGTCAGATAGATAAAGCCTATTATGTATATATCGAATAGACAAATTTCTAGTTTCATTAACCACCACAGTTTTATAAATAGGCTCGTTTCATGACCACCACAGTTTTATAAGTTCGTCAGAACACTATATGGACGATAATAGAAGTAGCGTTCGTATATATGGTAACATATCGATGAAACATCGTAATTATTGTTTAACATTAGGCTATATCACATTTACATGTCACAAAGTATACCACTAAAATGGTTTAAGACGTTTGACGATTCGTTTCCGCGACTGCGAGAAAATTCCTAACAGAAATTAATTTAAGTCGTCATTTAATTTACACACTGCTATTAGTAGGCTACCCTATATACAGCTAATAACTCCTACATCCAGACAAACGTCTTATCTCTCTGATACAATTTACTCAAGCTCTGAGTGAAATTCGTTTTCCGTTCGTCTGAAAGTTCCGTCACCGAGAATCAATGCGACGAACGAAATCACTCCAGCTGCGTCAGTATATTTTATTGCAGAATTCATTGTTGGAAAATGTCTGGGTGAATTTGAATGTTGTGGCGCTGGAAAGAATCGTGTCTTTATGGTCTTGCTCTCCTCTGTAATCCCCCGAGCTCCTCCCCTCAGTGAGTGTAGAGCTTCATTTGATCAAATCCTTCAAGTTGGAGCGCTTCGCTGAATAGCACTTTTCCCACAACATCTCAACTGAGGCTGCCTCACCGCGCTGCAACTTGTACGAGGACTTGTTTCCGTCAATAACTGACGCTAAATAGAGGAAAAGGTCACTGTATCCTGTTGTTATCAGCGATGGAGAGGGGGATCAGATATTGCCGGGTTAATGTTAGTGCTTTATGCACCCTGCTTTTGGTTTTGTTCGCTTGGGTTCCGGTGACCAAAACAGTGATAACTTGCAGGTCATGTCACCTGCTGGATAAGTGGAGCGGTCGGGAATTATTGGTGAGGATGGAGAGTGGAGTCGACTCTGGTAAAGTTAGTGGAAAAAATGGAGACGGGTCAACGGCGCTGTTTAATTCGGCTGGTGCTGAAACTGCTCAGCCCGACTGCGGAGCAACCGAACACGGCGAACACGCTCACTCTGTGCGTAAAAGGAATACAGACAGCCTTCGCTCCGAGAAAATGCCTCCCTATGATAAATGGAAGCCGATGCGCAGTAATGGCAAAGTTTATAATCTCAAACGGGCAGGTTCTCAAGGTTCAGCCCCTGGAGATCACCATCACCGAGTGCGGAGAAGCACCCAGGGATCCGGCTCGCCCGCAGGTGCGCGCTCTCTTCCGCCTGTTGGCAACAGCACCGCGCCAGCTGCGCGCCGCGTCCGCCGCTCTGAGCTGAGGTGGAACAGGGAAGAGCGGAGAACGGCCACATCACGACAGGAGGAGCTGAAACTTACCAGCTCTACCTTTGCACTGACAGGGGATTCCGCTCACAACCAAGCCATGGTGCACTGGTCCGGCCAAAACAGCAGCGTAAGTGAAAAAAAAAAAAAAAAAACACGCAGTTTAGTGTGAAAACACTGCTGAGATCTTTCGAAGTTATATCCCTACATTGGGATCTAAACGAGTGTTTCCGAAAGTGCTTGTGTCGGTGTAAAGGCTGTGTGAGGGGTTTGGGGTGCAGAGATGAACAGATGTCCATTGTTGATGTCCAAGAGATTGCTTCATATGCGTTTCACGACAGTTTTTTTTTTTTTTTAACTGACGTGGTCTTTGATTATAATGGAGGACACTTTCCTGTGCAACACGTTTCCCACTTATGATCGTTTGTGATGTTGGCTCACCATCTCTTTTGAATGTTAAGCGTCAATTGTGTTGCTTTGGAATCCCTGCTGTAAAAAAAAAAAAAAAAAAAAAAAAACAAGACCAAACAAAAACAAAAACACTTTAAATCAGCTTAAAATACTCTCTTGGCCAGGCTGGTCTGCTGTGCGTTTTTAAAGCGATTTTCGCCACTTTTAAGCTGGTCTGTGGACTAACTTGTCGACTGTCTAAGTCAGCTAAACACCAGCTTGGCCAGGCTATGAGACCATCTCAAACCAGACAGCACATCAGCTTATGTTGGTTGGATGTGTGTGTGTGTGTGTGTGTGTGTTTCTGCATGGGATATTTTTAGGTGATGCAGGGGTTTGTTGTTACCTGAAACCCACTGCATACAGATCCACAATGACATGCATGTTATTAATAACACCAAATGTAAAATTGCAAACATGATACAGTTTTTTAGGCAATTGTGCAGAACGAGGAAACAATAATGCACTTTTAAAATTTCAATACATTTTTAGTTTAATTTAAAATCTGCAAATTTTATAATGGGCCTTAGACAGGCTTTTTCACAGGCTTTTTGATTTCCAAAAATAAATCAATGTTTACATGTCTTTGCATATAACATTATAACATTTAAAGAGTCTATTTTCAATAATTATAATACAAAATGCTCTGATAACTCTTTTAGACGCTTCAACACTAAATTCTAATCACAAATGTCACATTTAGATTACTATTACTATTTTACATTGAGTAAACTTCCTTCCTTCCTTCCTGTATTGTGATAATTTACTAATGACTATTTTGCACTGAGCTATAATGAGCATTTTCCACAATGCTCCTGTGCAGTATATCAAATCAGAGCAACTACATTTCAAATATAATTCCTCATCCCCATTATATTTTCCCTCCCTCGCTTGACAGAGCAGATGTTTTTCTTGCCTTCAGGTAAAATCTGAGGGCATTTTCTAATTTAAACACTGTACTCACTAACACGACACATTAGTTAGTGAGATGACAGTCAAGCACTGAAAACTTTCAGGACAGATACGGGGAGAAAGTAACCTCAGGGGAACGAACTTCAGTATGTCCCACTAGCTGAACTCAATCATTTTGACTCAGAGCTGCTTCCATTATCATATTCCTTAATTGAATTTTCCCAGTGTTGTGCTGTATGAATAGCATATTCAGTAGACTCAATATATATGGTCTCTTTCGTTCTCTGTAGGTATACAGGGAAACTTAACAATGGGCAAAGTAAAAAAGATGACTTTCATTAAGTATTCAGTCTCATTGCAGTATAAGGAATAATTGAGTAGGCCGGGAGTTTCTTTCCTTAGGTAGTGTATGAATAAAGAAACAGCTGTAGTTTATAAAGATTTTTTTATTGTGCAAATGGAAATGAAGATTAATATTGGCTGGATCTGTGACGTGTCATTCACAGATGTTTGAAGAAAAGTTGAAGAATGGGTTTTTGGCCAATGTTGGGTGTACCGCATTACAAGTAACTTGAGTTATGTAATCAGATTACTTTTTTCAAGTAACTAGTAAAGTAATGCATTACTTTTAAATTTACAACAAATTATCCGAGTTACTTTTTCAAATAAGTAGCGAAAGTTACTTTCTTTTCCCATGTATTGACTGACAGTTCTCCATGTTGAAAGAAATCGTCGTGAGTGAGGTTGTGTAAACATGATGGATCTTGTAGTTCTAGACGGCATTTACTAATCTAACTTTGACAAAAGATTCAAAGTTCCTCAGAATACTTTATGCATTTAGTCTCAATTTATTAATCAGTGTCTGAATCCGAAATCGCCCCCTATACCCTCAAAAAGGGCATTATTTGAGGGGACATCCATTTGTAGTGATGTCCGAAACCTTAGTGGACGTTACCGAGTGCACTCGTTCAATCCCACATTGCACCGCAATAACGAGTCTACAGCCGATGTACGCTCAACGGCTGTCTGAATTCACTGACTCATTTAAATGTTTTACTTATTATTTCTTTATTAAAAAAAAGAAGAATTGAACTTTTGTCTCCTGTGTCCTATTCTTCTGTGATCCAGAATGACAGCACAGCTAATAGGTTTGTTTGAGCAGCGCCCTCTACTGTACAGGCGTGAATTAGCATTTTCTTTAAAGCCAGAGGTTTATTCATTCATTTCATGTCAATGTTTTGATGGATTTTCATGTGTAGTGCTTACAGATTATAACTGCAATACCGTTATATATTTTACATGTTATATTATTTATATTTATTTACATTCCTCAAGGCATGCAAAAGCAGCTTTCTTGAAAAAAAAAAACAGGGGGGAAAAAAACGTCTGTCCTTTTATTTCAGGCTACGCACAATTTCATTCTGAAGGGGAAACAAAGGATGTCACTGCGTTAAAGCCATCTTATACAATCTATTCAGTCAAGGGCAATGGAGTGACTATTTTTGCCATAGATAACTTCGTGTCAGCAAGCAGAAGGAGAGAATCAACTTTTTTGTAGCCAATTAGTAAGTAGTTACTTGCAAAAAGTCTCTGAAAACACTTTAAAATATGCAAACAACACCAGTTGTCATATATGATACAGTCTCACGCTAATGCAGCTCAAATCTATTTCTGGCCTCCTTTAGTGCAGCACTTGTAAAGGGAAAGAGCAATATATCTGATCTTATAACACTATGTTACCAACTGACAAAAATGCAATTAATTGGATGGTTAAAAACATATTATGCAGTCAACACCGATTCAAGCCTGAACTGCACGATGGTTTGCTAGATGTGGAAAGCATCATGACTAGTTTGGATTTGTTTCAAGTTTCTTCTTTTTTTTTTTGCAGGGTGGTTCATCTAAGTGCCCACCTATGGAAGCAGATTAGTCTCAAATATAATTCACGCAAAAAACATGATTCACAAATGCGTAGACAATTTCACATGCATGAAACCTAATTCACCTGCACACAAAAAAAATCCACGTGCGTGAAAAAAAAATATATTCACAAAAAGCAATTCACATGCGCAAAATAAAATTATATACTCATAAAATACATTTCACAAATGCAAAACACAATTTGTAGATATACAACTGTGCACAAAAACCTTTGAATGTTTAAAATGTACGAGTGTATTCTTGCATTTGAATGTGCAAATCGTCATTCACGTACGAATCGCCTTAGATATGTGTGTGTGTGTTTTTGAGACTTTGCTGGCAGCATAACACTCGTAACACAGAGCAGTCGTACTCTTTAGCCAATCAGATTTAAGCTTATCAATCGACCAATCAGTATCACGTGAGGGCGGGCCTACCTACATGTTACGTCATCAGCTTTCGACCAGTTCATGGCTGAGCAGAGGTAAGTGCAGTTAATCGTTCATTTCTGTGTTAACTGAAGTTAAAGAAGTTTGAGATCAGTTGAAGCAATAGTTTATGAACTATTAACTGATGTAAGCAAGTGTTGTTGTAATCAGATGTCCCATATCGTGTCAAAAATGCTACAATCACGCTAATGATTGCAAAACAATCATCTGTGGTCAATACCCATTGAGATTGTTCTTTAAATAGTGAATAGACCTATTTTAATGAGCACCCAGTGTTTTTTGCCATTTGTGTATGATGTTAAATTATTATTAACACTTGTTTCCCTGCATTTTATCAGGATTACTCACCTTTGGTGTGACATCTGGAAAGCAGTCACGAACATCTTAATTCATGTTGTTTCTTAATTCTCTTTTATACTTTTTTTTTGTATTTATGTCTTAATTGGTAACACTTTATTAAAACGTTTCATTAGTTAACATGAACTAATAATGAACTGCACGTGAACAGCCTTTATTATTTTTTGTTAATGTTAACATTTACTAATACTTCATTAAAATCTTGTTAACATTAGTAGATGCACTGTAAACTAACAATGAACAGCTGTATTTTTTAACTAACGTTAATAAAGATTAACAAACACAGCAACAAATGTATTGCTCATGGTTATTTAATACATGAACTAATGTTAACTAAGTTATTGTACCTTATTGTAGAGTGTTAGCAATATATTCAACATGCATTTCCTTATGTTTTGTGCTGTATTGTCATCTCAAGGTTTTTAAATAAGGTTTTTTATTGTCATCTTAAGGTCTAAGGACAATATTGTGAAGCATTAATTTTACTTTGCCTAGTAAAATAGGCAAATCTGATTTTATGCTGATAAGACAAAGGTACTTCTCATAGAGAGGCAATTAAGATTATGCGACTAAGATTACTCAGTAAACTCTATTCAAATACCATCACTTAATTTCCCACGTCCTCTGTCTGCAACTCTTGTACTATAGGGATGTTCGCCGGAGTCAAATGTGACGTCACGATATGGGCGTGGCCGCGAACTGGTTGGCAGAAAGAACCAACAAGTCGCAGCAGTCTACCTGTGTTTTGTCAGCATAATATTAATTATTTGTCCGAAGAAGCTAAAAAGAGATATAATTAAGCTTTTATAACCACCAGGGTTCATGTTCTCTGCCTGATCCATATCACCTGAGTGAGAATTTTTTGTTGTTCTTTGACTAACGAAGTCAGCAAATTCGTTGGATTTACAGCTAAAAAATGTGGCGGCACATTAGTAAAGAAAGCATCTGTGAAAGCAGCGCAGTTTGAGTGTTTCGGAACGTATGTGATCGGAGAGAAAGATGAGGCCCTTCTCTGACTGCGTTTGAATGTGTGAGTTAGGCTAAGTATTAAACTGTTGGTGAGATGAGATGAGATAATGCAACGCTGACATAGGCTACAGTACAATGACAGTTGCACAGATGTTGGGAGTTGGGAACCGGTGAGAAAATGTCCGGTAGCCTACCCGGTAACTTTACCAGTAATATTAATTTAGTTCTGCTTAACGGTTCCTGAACGCTGTAACTAACAGCTGCCCAGCCATGAACACAGCCGCGTGTGATTTGTTTACATACGAGCTGCACTAGGTCTATATCTGTATTCTAAGAGTTATTACTTGTATGGATCTCGTTAATAAATTGACAGAATTTAAATGTGTATTCTTACAAGTTAAAGAAGAAATGTTTGTGCAATTCCTTTTTTCACCTTTTATGAGGCCAAAAAAAAAACTGTCTGGTAAAAAGTCACAGTGGCTGGTGGTCAAAAAAGTTAACTTTAGGCCCTGTATATAACATTGGTTGACACGTAAAAATTTATTAAAATACAATAATTTGCCCTTAATATATAAGGGTATGTACACAGATGATACACACACAGTACAGTATCCAATCTTGCCGATCACACAGCACGACACAACCATTTTTCTTCTGTGTTTGCGCTGCGAAGCAAGCGGCCATTACTTTTCTTCTGCCAACCAGAGCGCGTCGTGACGTCACGGCGAAGATCCCTATAGGGTTTTAGTGCTTTAAATATCAGGACAAAATCTTTTATGTCCTAACAGAGAGGTCTACTGATGACCGGACTGAACACAATTCATTTGTTAACTTTTCACTTGATGTATTGCACTTATATTTATATACTCTAAAAGCAAAGTACACTCTGACTGGATCTCACAACTCCTGAAGAGACGTATATTTCTCTGTACTGAATATTGTGCTTCACAGTTTAGACTGTCAGTTCATGATCTTCATATGTAACAGGAACATTAATCATGATCAAGTCATTTTATATATTTTATTCCCAAATGATTCGGAAACTTTCAAATTAATAAAACGTGTACATCAAATTGAACTATGTCTGAATCTTTTAATTATTACAAGAACATTTAATAATGCATGCATAGCAAGGCTTTATTCCTAAAGCGTGTACATATAGTCCGCAGGAGACAAATTAATACAGTAACAATGCATCACTTTCAACCACTTGTTGAAACAACTGTCAAAATGGATGGCTTGCAACATGACTGTTTTCAAAGAATTACAGTAGAAATGGTAAGATCACAGTACTGGTTGTCTGCAACTTCATACATCATCTGTCTTGGAAATCTGAAACAATAAAACTACATTATATATGCAGATCAAAACATGTCTCCTATATATGCACGTCATTACATATCATCAGTTGAATGTGGTGGACAGGACATGAAAATCCATCAATACTAAAAATAAATGTTTATATTCACATGTGGACTAAACAGCAGTTAATAAACTATTGCTTCAACTGATCTCTAACTTCTAAATACAGAAATGAACGATTAACTGCACTTACCTCTGCTCAGCCATGAACTGGTCGAAAGCTGATGACGTAACATGTAGGTAGGCCCGCCCTCACGTGATACTGATTGGTCGATTGATAAGCTTAAATCTAATTGGCTAAAGAGTACGACTGCTCTGTGTTACGAGTGTTATGCTGCCAGGAAAGTCTCAAAAACACACACACACATATCTAAGGCGATTCGTACGTCAATGACGATTTGCACATTCAAATGCAAGGATACACTCGTACATTTTAAACATTCAAAGGTTTTTGTGCAAAGTTGTATATCTACGAATTATGTTTTGCATTTGTGAAATGTATTTTATGAGTATATAATTTTATTTTGCGCATGTGAATTGCTTTTTGTGAATATATATATTTTTTCACGCACGTGGATTTTTTTTGTGTGTACGTGAATTAGGTTTCATGCATGTGAAATTGTCTACGCATTTGTGAATCATGTTTTTTGCGTGAATTATATTTGAGACTAATCTGCCTCCATACCCACCTGATATGAAACATATCGATCACCCCTCCCCAATATGTATTGTTCCAATACAGCTTTACAAAGAATAGTGCCTTGCAAACCTGCTTGACTAATACTTTATTTCCAACCTGAGTGATATTGAGGTTGTATTTCTTTTTATTGAGTAATAAACCCCCCCTTTTTTTTTTTTCTTCGAAAGGCACATAAACTTCAACTGTCAACAACAGTAATGCCAGAACTAATGTATTCCACCACTAAAACATCTTGCTATTCAGTGTCCTTTCTTGACCCCTGACACAACGCACAAACTTGTTTAAAACGTTTTCGTTTTTTTGGAAACGTTAGACTGAAAAAGCTATTTTATATTTTAAAGTGAGAGTGAAAAACCTATAAAAGCCAAAACATCCTGTGCAAGCGTTTGTTGGTGGACAGCTGAAGGGCAACCATTTTTATTTTTCTGATATGAATGGTAGCTCTGCCATAAAGTATTTGGCAAGCAATGTAAATGAAGACAAATAGCACTGAAAATGCCTTTGCTAGACAAAAATGAACGGCCACCACAAACATTTTACCCTTCGAGATAATTTCGCCTGTTGAAACAAATAACTCTCCGGTGTAACCGCATTCCAAACATTCAATACCAGGTAATTTTTTTAAGCTCTTGAAAAATGAATAGAGCCCTACTGGAAATGGCAAACTCATAGCAGTATGGCACACTGACATATTGCTAGCATTACAAACCGGTCGTAGTTCAAGCTATAATTCAGTTTAAGTCAACATGAATACCGAACTGAGCGTATTTACTTTCTTTATACATGTTCCTGGTCAAAATGTGATCGATTCATCGGTGGATGTAATTCCAAAGAAAAGGTCTCATTGCCAACATAAAATGAGTTACGACTGTACAATATCACAAACACAACATACATTTAAATTTAAATTAATCAGCTTATAAACATACTATATCACTAGAATTTTTAAATTTTTTTACCAGTTTAACATTAAAAAGTAACATTATGCAGTCAGCATTTATCCTTTTTGGCATGAAAAGGTTCTTTAAAATTGAGTCAAGAAACCTTCGGTTCTCTATTGAACCCCATTAAACCTTTTTTTTCTTTCTATACGGTCAGTTCTGTTTTCATAGTGACTTTAACTGAATTTTTATTATTAATGTTGATTTCTGGTTGATGATTTCATAGCCATCTTAACTAGTTCATTCATTCGGCTCCGAATTCAGTTCTGTCTGTCTTTTTTTCTCTCAGATTCACGAATCAATCTATGAATAATGGCAGCTTCTGCTTGGGGTTTCTATAGGGAACAAGCATGGCCGTTTGAGCGAGACATTTTATGAAGCAAGAGAGTAATGTGAAGATAATGGGCTAAAATTAGATGCTGGTGCCTTCGTCTTATTGTTTTCTTCTTTTAAGACTTATGATTTTCTTACTGACCATTCAATTTAAAGTAGGTCCCGATCCAGCAATTCCGCACTTTTGTTTTCTTCCAAATGTCACAGTGATGTTTATTGTTCTCAGAAATGTCATAAAAGAAAGATAAAATGGCATATTGTAGGCTTAATGTTTGACATTGAAGGGATGGTTCACCCAAAATGAAAATTCTGTCATCATTTACTCACCCTCGAGTTGTTCCAAACCTGTAGGAATTTCTTTCTTCTGCTGAACACAAAAGAAGATATTTTGAAGAATACAGTTGATGGGCTCCGTTGATTTCCATAGTATTTTTTATTCCCAATATGGAAGTCAATGGGGGCCATCAACTGTTTGGTTACCCATATTCATCAAAATATCTTATTTTGTGCACAGCAGAAGAAAGAAATTCATACAGGTTTGGAACAACTTGAGGGCGAGTTAACAATGAAAGGGTGAACTATCCCTTTAAGTGCCAATTCAGAACACACCTACTCACGATTACATTGATTGCCAAATTAGTTTTTTGTTGTCCGAAGGTAGACATTAAAGATAAAACCTTTAAATGAAAATTATTATTTTTTATACAGGTCTATTTTAAATATTTAAACTATATCATGCACTGACTGCGATTTCAATGCGCTTTATTCCAAAAATCTTGCCACAACTGCTTAATATTATTTCTGTGAAAACTTTTGCATTATGACTTAAACGATTCACAGATTTTTTTAATTGAATCTCTGAAATCATCAGTTCAAAAATAATTGATTTTCTAAAACTTTACAACTTAAGGAAATCTTAGCAGTGCTAATAATAAAAACAGACCTTTCTTTATCCTTAATATTAGTTTTAATCCCCTTTAGTGATTAGAAACTTGGTTATCCAGTAAGTGTTTTGAGAGTGTATGTTAATTAGTCTATAATTTTTCTTCACTACCTTGATTACTATAATTACAAGGACTGAATCTGTTCCAGCTATTCCTCCATAATAGCATTTCAACTCAAAGTGTGATGTTAACGTGAATGTATTAATAGTAGCATAAAGCACTGTTGGTGCAAAGGTCAAACGTACATTTCTGTGCTATAACTATTGCATTGTTCTTTCTGACTGCTCTGTACAGTGCAATAGACAGTCATCTTCAAGTAATGTTGAAAGGTGTGTGAATATCAGAGAATTAGCTTGATGCTTCTGTCATCTATCATCACACTACATTTAAGATTAAGTTCTGATTGACATTTTGGAAAGAACGCTTGCTCTCCGATGCAAATGATCGCTGGCTGAAAAACAAGTTGAGATAGTGGACTTGTCTACTATTCCCTTATGCAAGTGTGACTTAATTTCTTGTCCAGCTCCATATGTTGTTTCACAGCGTAGTCAAGCTGCAATATATTTATTTAAGATATTAGATTCAATTTCAGTTCAACACAAGTGTGTTAGTCAGACTCAAGGTAACATAACCTGTTATGTAGTCATGATTACACTTTGCTGTATGACTCATAAAGACCAAGATGTAAACACACACACACACACATTCTTGTACATCTATCTTTATGAGGACATTCATTGACACAATGCAATCTCTAGCCGCTTACCCTAACCTTACCCATCACAACTAAGTGCCTAACCCGAACACTGACCCTAAACCCTTAACCTAATTATAACCTTATCCCTAAAACCAAGTCTTGACCCTCAAACAGGCCTTTAAAGGGGTCTCAGAAAGTGAGGACCGGCCAAAATGTCCTCACTTTACTCTCTTTGTCCTCACTCCAATGGTCTAAAACTCAAACTGGTCCTCACAAAGATAGTTGTACAAGCACACACACACATTTAAAATTCACAGTCTCGAATGTGAAACTTGTCGAAATGTGGCCATTTGTGGCTCTGCTGTTGTTGTATTGTTTCAGAATTTCAGAAAGACTGGCACTTTTGCATGGGAGTAAGTTCATTTGTATATTCTAATAAGGATCTGCAATTAATGACTATAACCGCCATCGCTGTGTTTCGTGATAAATAATACAGCAAGCCAAATGTAAGTGTTAATAAGAGATCTTCTCAAAATGATCACTAACAGATTAAGTGTTAACTTCACTCTGAGTGGAGAGAGAATAACAGAATGAGAGATAAACAAGAGTGACATAGCACTGTGTAGAGAGAACACACATAAGTCTTTTTCTCCTAGCATGCATTTCATTCTTTTTGACAGGGGTGAGCACTAGCAGTACTTAAAGTTAGTCAGGGGGTTTCCGTATCCCAGAATGCAGTGGAAAACACCCATCTCAGCCATAGGCAGCCTGCTCTGTGTATATCTGTGGCACAAATTGAATTTCAAGCAATCTGTAGCCCTCAGGAACAGAAATGAAAATGCCAAAGAAAACATATTTTTTTTCAGTAGAAGCGAATCATGCTGAGAGATGAGATGACGGATCGTGATAATTGTGCGAGTTAGCCGTTGCATGCTGGAAAATGCCACGGATAAACTTCACAAATCTACCGAGATTACAACATCTGAATAAAGCAATTATTGCTATTGCCTCGCATGCTGTCAGCGATTATTACCTCTCTTCTCCTCTCAAGAGCAAAGCAATTTGGTGATATTGACATCTGTGTTATGATTGACTCCAGACTAAATGGCAGTTAAGGGATTAATCCACGTAAATGTCTAGTAATAAACCAGCTATTATAAAAAAAAGATATATAGACTAATTCTTGAGTGTCGAAAGCTTCGACTGAAATGTCCAAAAGAGCGACATGGGGCAATCAACTCCTTTAAAAACTATATTTAATGCTCACTTTATGTGAAATTGAAGTTGCGTTTGCCTGTGCAAAACTTGGCACCTCAATGTTAGGGTGTTTTGGGTGGTTATGCAGTTGTGAGTGGTTTTGCCATGCAGTTTCAGGATGTTCTAAGTGGTTGCTTGGGTGTTTTTGGTCAGGTGGTTTTCCTATAGTCAAAAGAGCCCACCTTCAAGTTTCTATGATATTCTGGTAATTCAGCCTGGTCTCATTCACTGTAAAAAATGACAACATATGTTTTTACATTGCTTTAACTCATCAAAATAAGTTAATCACAACTTTTTTATGTTAAAAAGATTATACTAAAAAGTCAGTTCAATGTAATTTAAGTTGAAATTACTTAAACATCAAAGTTGATTGTTGAAAAATTGTATTCCCATCATGCCTGCTGAGCCAGAGACTGTTCCTGTCGTGCTTGCCCAGCCAGAGACTGTTCCCGTCGTGCCTGCTCAGCCAGAGACTGTTCCCGTCGTGCCTGCTCAGCCAGAGACTGTTCCCGTCGTGCCTGCTCAGCCAGAGACTTTTCCCGCCATGCTTGCCCAGTCAGAAACTGTTCCCGTTGTGCTTGCCCAGCCAGAGACTGTTCACGCCAGGTCAAACGTGCTTGTGTCTTCGGACAAGGTGGCCGCTGCACCTGAGACAGTTTTGGAGGATACAGCAATCATGATAGTCGCCACAGCTCTTTTGTGTGTTTGGGCAGCACATACATCGGCTCCAACCTGCGAGCTCTCGGCCAAGATGGCCGCCGCCACGCTTGACCCCTCGTCTCTGGCCAAGATGGCCGCCACCATGCTTGAGCCCTCGTCTCTGGCCAAGATGGCCGCAGCCATGCCTGAGCACTCATCTCTGGCCAAGATGGCCGCCGCCATGCCTGAGCCCTCGTCTCCGGCCAAGATGGCCACCTCGCCGCCTGAACCCTCGGCAAAGATGGCTGCCGCCACGCCGCCTGAGCCCTCAGCCATGAAGGTCGCCACCACGTCTGAGTCTGTCCCTGAGTTTGTCCCTGAGTCTGTCCCTGATTCTGTCCCTGAGCGTAAGCCCATAACTCCGCCCAAGAATTTTTTTTTGGAGGGGGGGCCATAGGTCCCCGGTCATAGTGGCCAGGCCGGACACCAACGGAAAGGTCACAAAGGCCGATCCACCATGGCCGCCTGAAGGGTCGTCTCCGCCATGGCCGCCTGCACAGCCTGCTCCGCCCTGGACTCCCGAGCTGCCGGCACGTCCCCCCTCCCTGTCAGGGTTATGTTTGTTGATATGTTTCTCTGTTCACTTCTGAGTTTGTTAAACTTCTAGTCTGTTTATCAAGTCTCCTCTGTTCCCTTCCTGTTTGTCTCCTTGGTTACTAATTAATTAGGTTCCTCGTTTCAGGTGTGTGGTGTTAATTAGTCTTGTTAGTTCCTCTTGTTTGCTATTTTCTGTCTGTTCCTTGTCTTGTAATATTTGTAGTTCTATGTGATTTGTGGTTGTACTCCGTCGTCTGGCACTTGATAACAGCAACAAAGAATCACAAACGGCAGTTTTACAGTAATACTAATGTAATGCGGTCACAGGTGTATGTTTGTTGAGTAATTTACAACGGCCTCGAACGTGACTCAACCAATCAGAATCAAGGACCGGAACTATCCGTTTTATAATAGACATTCTACTATAAGTAACTTTTCAACTACATGTCAACTAATTCTCACTAGAGTATTAGTAGACTGTAGTAGACTGTCAGATTAGGGTTTGGCTGACATGTACAGCAGTTGTACAGTTACTTATAGTCAGTAGAATGTCTGTTAGGGAGTGTTAACAGATATAAAGCAGACAGTCTACTAATACTCTAATGACTGCTAATTGACAAACGTTATTTATAGAATGTTGAAAGTAGACCATTGAAATAAAGTGTAACCCACAAATGGTGTGGCAAATTACTACAGTATATGCTCATGTAATTCTCAGGGTATTTAAAAGAAAGAAAGAAAGATACTGATAATATACATCTGTGTGTGTGTAGGTGCTAGGGTGAGGCGAGGTGTGAGATACAGTCTGAGGGAATCAGTGCGGATCTCTGTGGAGCACAGAAAAGCCAAATCAATCTTACACGTGTAATTGACATTCCCTCTAGATGCCATTAAACATGCAGCACCTCAATACTGGCTGCTGCCACGCTACAACCCAAACCTGCTCACACCCTCCAAACTAGCTGACAACCAAAAACAACTGGGAAATGCTTCAAGACATTGATGCAGAGGCCCAAATGGATTGAAAATGCAGCGGCCAGGCCCTATTTTTGAACTAGATTTGGCTTAGCGGATGTAATCGGCCAGGCGTAGGGTAGAGGAGGGATGGAGAATCCCACTGCATTCAGAACAGGGTGTTTGTTTCAGAGAGCTGATGTATGAGGTGAAATTAACAAACTGTTGTCCCATTGCAAAGAGACAGCAGTGCCTTGAGCACTATCCGAAATTGCTGAGACTAAGTTAATTTAAACACATTCCAGGTAGTCTCGGATAAAGATACTACCGGTGTTGTTTTATTGCAATTTTTTAAAGGAATAGAAGATCATTTCCACCACATAAGAAAAAAAAAAATCCTTGTGTAAATCATTATTATGTTGTGTGTATGACATAAATGCCATAGTTATGACATCAA
This sequence comes from Rutilus rutilus, assembly GCA_021464565.1. Classification (NCBI taxonomy): domain Eukaryota; kingdom Metazoa; phylum Chordata; class Actinopteri; order Cypriniformes; family Leuciscidae; genus Rutilus; species Rutilus rutilus. Next base: position 25,568,658 of record JAJAQA010000002.1, read on the forward strand.
ATTATGACATAGAATCTCATAGAATGATGACAGAATGACATGACAGAAACTTTATGGCACCATCTAAATTATTATATTATTATTAATTATGAGATAAGAAGTCAACGTTTCAAAGTATGAATTTTTATCTCATCATTTCAACTTTTTCTCAAAACTGACTTTTATCTTATAATTAGTACTTATTTGTCATAATCTAAACAGTTTTTCCTCATAATTATGACTTTTTGGGCCTGTTTTACTACATTTTGCGCCAGCACAAACCCTCTTTTGGTGTTAAAAACTACTGTCAGGATTTAAAATGATGTCCTTTTTGGAGCTTGAAAGATTCAGGGCCCTATTATACATCCCGTGCAATGCGGCGCCAGGCACGACGCAGGTGTGTTTTGCTAGTTTCAGCACGACGCAGTTATCAATTTCACGTTCTGTGTCACGTTGTTTAAATAACAAATGCATTTTTGCCATGGGCTGCTGGTCTGAAAACGAGGTGTGTTCAGGCGCATTGTTGGCGCATTGCTATTTTGAGGCAACTGAAATAGACTGAATATTTTGAAAGAGCGCATTAGTAATATGCGCCTATAGGCGGGTACACAACGCGCATACACTCTGCTTATTACACACAGGGATGTGCAGCAGCACACTAACCAAGTATTAAAAATAAAAGGATTGCAATGTAAAATATTAATATTGTGTACATAAAGATATGGTGGAATCCGGCTTGTCCCGTTGATGGTCTGCTTACGCGCTTTAGCCTCGCGCACGAGCAGATCCGTTTCCTCGCTAGAGAGGCGTTCAGTCTTTCCGCTTGCAAATTCCGTCATGTAAATAGCGAATCCGCCACGGTGCGAGTGCAACTGGCTTTTAAAGGGAATGGGAGATGAGACTGGTTTATTTCACGTTACGCTCATAACACACCCCATTACTCATTAAAAGAATAGGGACAACCCTTTTAGACCATGCGCCGGGTGCGCCGACCATTTTTCCCGTCGTTAAACTAGCAAAAGTGGATTCGACACGCCCTTGCACCGTGCACTTTAGACCATGCGCTTAGATCGTTAAAATAGGGCCCTTCGACTCTATAGATTTTTTATAAAATGGACAAAAAACAGCTGATACATTCTTCAAAATATCTTCTAATGTGCTCCACAGAAGAAAGAAAGCCTTACGAGTTTGGAATGACAGTATGAGTAAATTATGAGTCATTTTTATGTAAACTGTCCCGCTATCAGTTATTGTGATATCTCAAGTTGTGCTGTAATATGAATAAAGTGATAGGTAAATGGCGTTGTCAGGCACAATGCACAGCTGTGCTACATCCACACCAAAGCATTCATGTCTGGTCATTGGCAGTAAAAAAAAAAGAAGCTAAATACATATTTTTTGGAAAGGAACATCAAACAGCTGTGGTGAAAAAATGCAGCTCCCTCTCTTTGAAGGTATGGCATATCAAAGGAAGGTGTAAATGAATATATTAAATAAGTAATGTGAAAAAAAAAAACTCCTTTGAAGAGGCCTGCCAAACCAAACATTTTAAGAAAGCAATATGCGAATTGATAGACTGAATAGTTTTGAGTCGATTTCTTCAGCATTACCCAATTTTGGTTTCTTTTTTCCTTGACGTTAAATGTGATTTGCGTTCAGAAGCGGCGTAGCGGACCACCTCATGCGAGCTCTCATAAAAAAAAAAAAAAAGATTGTGGTATGGTGCGTGCCTGTACTAAGCTAGGCCCATCTGTGTGAGACGTCTTTGAAAAGACACTTCGGAGATAGATGAAGACATCTGGAGGCACCTGCCGCATCTGCTTATGTCCAAACATGTTTACCTCACTTCCCTCAAGAGCGCTAAAAGACTGCGCTCCTCTTAGCCATAGCTTTGATCAAGTACCTCCGCGTGTCACCGTTTCCATGGCCGTTAGGAGACATTACCTCCTCCACCGGTCATTTATATTCAAAACAAACACATTACCAATTGAAATGCCTTCACACGGCTTAAGCACTCATCAGCAGCCTCTTCTAAACTGTTTAATAATTAAATTACGGATCCAGTTATACCCAAAATGTGCTTAATAATAGACCTTATTCAGAGCAGCGCCATGATAGGTATGAAAGCGAGACTGTGAGGGATAGACTTGCCGTGTTTTCAATGGCATCCGTTGTAAAAAGCTCCTAGATCATTTTGGACAGCTCATGTTGTCTAGAGGTTTTTTTTAGTGCTGGGCAACAAATCGCAATCGCATCCAAAATAAAAGTTTGTGTTAACATAATATTATATGTGTGTGTACTGTGTATTTTGTATATATAACTACACACATACATATATATTTAAGATTTGTTTTATTTATATATAAAATATTAATATATATACAGTGCAATGCATAAGTGAATACACCCATGCTAAAGTTGACTAAAAAGAGGAATAAAAAATCATATTTTGGAAATTGAACTTAATGCCTTAATTTAAAAAATTAGGAAAAATCCAACCTTTAAGGACACCAATTTTCTTTGTGAATGAATAATGTATCGTAAATAAATAAATGTTCTTCCTTAAAATACATGGTGCATAAGTGAGTACACCCCTATGTTAAATTCCCATAGAGGCAGGCAGATTTTTATTTTTAAGTATTTAAATAAAAAACATTTTAGGATACTATGCATCCTGATAAAGTTCCCTTGGCCTTTGGAATTAAAATAGCCCCACATCATCACATAGCCTTCACCATACCTAGAGATTGGCATGGTTTTATTTCAGTTAGCCTAAAAGCTAGTTTGATTTGCATTGAGAGATGATCTTATGGAAAGTACCCCATGCCAATCTCTAGGTATGGTGAAGGCTATGTGATGATGTGGGGCTATTTTAATTCCAAAGGCCAAGGGAACTTTATCAGGATGCATAGTATCCTAAAAAAACAAACAAAAAAAAACTTAAAAATAAAAATCTGCCTGCCTCTATGGAATTTAACATAGGGGTGTACTCACTTATGCACCATGTATGCATTTATTTATTTACGATACATTATTCATTCACAAAGAAAATTGGTGTCCTTAAAGGTTGGATTTTTCCTAATTTTTTTAATTAAGGCATTAAGTTCAATTTCCAAAATATGATTTTTTATTCCTCTTTTTAGTCAACTTTAGCATGGGTGTATTCACTTATGCATTGCACTGTATATAATATAAATTATGTATACATATATATACATGCAAATATTTCTTAGATATATACATGCATGTGTGTTTATATATTCAAAATAATTATAGCGGAGCTAACCGGTAGATTAGACTCTTACCGTATCCGGTCGGCAAAACAGCAAAAACGTCCTTCTTGCAAAGGAACGATTCGAGCGGCGTCTTCTGTTCCTGTTTTAGATAAAAAGCCAAGTCTAACTCGTTCATTCTAGCGGCCAAAGCCGTTTCAGACAACTGGTGTTCATCCATAGCCATCTTGCAATGTTTACTAATGACTTCGACGTCAGAGCGCTGTCGTCATCTGTTTAGCTCGCATCTGGCCCGCCAATATCAGATAACCCGATGTGATTGGTGCAGCTCAGATCGAGGGGCATATTTAATGAGCATCATTACCCGACACCAGAGTAACTCGCTGAGCAAATTCAACTTGTGCTCTCGTGAGAACGCTGGATTACCAGGGTATTCATTTAGCATATTCAGCGTCTTATAAAAGCAATAAGCTACTTGAGTCTATGAGCTACAGTGATTTTACCACAGTTAAATCGTTTTCTGGCAGCCCTACTTCGTCTTGTGCTTCAGAAAGCTCTTTACCCATGATGAAATCACTTTAGCTCACGACCCGTGGCTTATTGCTTTAATATATGCTAGGCACTTTATATTCTCTAGCTTAGCAGACAATTTAAAAGTAACAAGGTTTTCCATTTCATGTCTTCTCTGGCCTTGAAGTGTGTCTTCATGTTGTTGTGAAGGTGTACATGATTTTAAATTACTCCGAGGCGGTGGTAAGTGATGATAGGCATCTGATAATTGTATCCATCCTTCTCCTCCTTCATCTCCCTTTCCATCAGCTTTCATTTCCACAGTCTTAATGTTTTTGCAAATGAAACCAGGGGGCCGGGGAATAAAGATGGCACTGTCCGACCTGTTTTTTTTTTCTTCTTCCTCCGGTCTGTAATTTATATGTAAAGCAGCGTGGGAAGTGCAGGTGGAGAGATGATGAATTGGTTAAGCGCTAAACTGCAACAGGCCACAGATCATTAGCGAACAGGCCGTTCGGATTGGCAAAAGAGATCAGGATTAATTGATTTATCCGCACGTCCCATGGGCCACTTCACTATGGGGGAAAGATGAGGTCGGAACGCTAAAAGGTTGGGACGCATCCGTCTCCGCTCACTCGCACTCTCGACGAGATAAGCAAAAAGAAAGGCGAGATAAAAGCAAGCGTCAGTCACGGTCCAGTGAGTTGTGTTTGAGTTTGTGCACTCCGAGCTTTGTATCTTGAATCGTGAAGATCAATGCTGAAGAAAACAGATGCATTCTATTCGCAAAGTTACACGGCTTGTTGGAGTGATATAACATAGAGCATTATTTTATGTTAGATGTGGGGGAGGAAAAGAGCAATAAATATTTTTGGGCAGCTTCACTCCTGTGACCGGCTGTGTCATATCCTTCCCTTTTAAGTCTCTTAGCACTGCCAATCAAACAGACTAGAAGACTTGCTCCAATGCATTATTAATCGATTCATCCCATTCATCATTTATTGAACCAGGTGGTCTGCCTGATACTCCAGTAATTTATTTTTTTAAGTTAAATAGGCATCACAGGGCATTCCTTTGATAGGTGGAGGCGAGACTGTGGAAGCTATGGAGATCTGCTGGTGACTTGAAAGTCATCCAGGCTGTAGAAATGAGTGTTGTCAGGATTCACACTGAGAGATGCTGAAATGAAATCGCAAGGGTTGTTTTCTCAGGGTGTTGCTCTAATGTTCAAGCCCACAGATCCTCATTTAATCCGCACCACTTCAAGGACATGCATCGACGCCGATTGTGTGTCCTTAAGTTTTGATTTCCTTTTAAACCTTGGGCCAGTTGGACAGAAAGTCCTCAGTTCTTGCTAATAGATAAGGCATCACATGTTAGATGAAGTGCATCATAAAATACCCTTTGGTGTAATGTAATTTGTGCGCTTGACTGTAATTTTATAATCTTGCGCTAAGTTGTCTGAAACTTTCTTTATCTTTTTTTCTCTGACACTGGCTTTAGGCTTATTAGCCCTTTTGCTTCCATTCAGACTCAATAATGTGGGATAGAAAAACTGCTAGATATTGCTTGAGTTAAATGAATGGGCAGCATCCCAACTGGAGTCCATCTGTATGTACATTGATTTTTCAGTATGGATGTTAAGCTGTAAAAAACTTGAGCACAGAAATATGCAGCACTGATTAAATTCACAAGGCAAGGACCGCTTCCTAGAATAATATGGAGATTTCAAGTTCAGAATAGCAGCAAATTGCAAAAATGATGACATTCCAAACATTCTCAAGCTCGTTGCCATGCATCACACACGCACACACACACACACACACACACACACATATATATATATATATATGTAGACACTTTTTTTTCAGGGTTCTTTTTTTCAGGAAAACGTAATGGCCCCCAGAATATTTTGATGTATGAACATCCCAACACAACAAAATGTCCGGATCGGATTCAGAATGATGATCAAAACATACATCAAGTAGATCGGGTCCCTCAACACCCCCAAAGCTTGCACAGTTCTGTACCTATTCCTGGGTCGACATTTCATTCGATAACGTTATAGGCAGTTTTGATTTATATGCTGTTTAATGTTTGATGATCATGTTATTTTACATGTGCACAAGCAATGCTTTTATTGCAAGTTTCTGCTTCTTTTTCTTTGAGAATACAGCGTTTTTAGTTGTTTTCACAGATCCGTGCGAATGGGGTCGTTTTGACAATGATGTTGTCTGTACGCGGAAAACTCGAAGGAAAAACGTCTCCGTTTTAAGCATATCGTTGTCGTGTAAACGTACCCTTAGATTGGGAGATTCAGTACTCTTTCAGAAGATGCGTAATAGCGCCCCCTACCGTATAACAGTGAAAAAGTGGATTGCCGGAGAATTTCGTGAATGCCGGTTGTGTCATAAATGATGGAAAATGGCAAGGGCGGGGAAAGAGTTAATAATAAAATTTTAACTTTAATAACTAAACAAAAAAACATACGCCAAACTTTTGAGTGGTAATACATTACGGCATAGTATATCATGTTTAAATGTTGTTGTTTTTTAGTCTTTGTAAATATTGCACAAAATATAAATAGGCTTTTTTAAGCAAGAACATAAATGAGACATGCAGATGAATAAGTGAACAAATTGAGTGTATGCTAACCCAGCAACCCAACAAAAATATCATGCTGTTAACTAATGCTGTCAACCCATGCATTAATTATCACCTTACATGTACTGTACAGCCATCAGTGTCCCAAACCTGCATCTGAAAATGACCGCCTGTGCCCTCCACTACACCTTGGTTTGATGCAAATGGGCAATACTTCCTCTTCCCCTGCTGGTTACCATGCTTCTAACTTCACACCAGTCAGGCTCATGCTTCTTGGACCCCGGCTGGCACATCCACAGGCAATCCAAGCCAGGGTTGGCAGGCAACTGCATCCTGCAAAGCTGTGCCAGTCCAGGTACCACTCTTCTCCGAGCAGATGGTACTGCAGCAAACGGAAGGGAGGAATACGGGCCCAGATGCAAACGGATGAACAAAGAGCATAGGGAAATATGCAGTAAAACATTTGAATGACAAAATGTGTTGAAAGCCGTATAGCTCGGAATGAAAACTGGAGCACCACGGCGATGGCAGGCGCTCAAAAACTGAAACGAAAAAGTGATTTCTTGAATATTGCGATCAATTATTCACTTTGGCACCATTTTAAAGGAATGTTTCACCCTACATTCTGTCATTATTTACTCAACATGCTTTTTCCCCCTTTCTGTACAGCCCAGAAGTAAAACTTTTGAAGAAACTTGATGCAGCTTGTTTTGTACGGCAGTACCAGAATACGGTTGTTAAGTCTGTATTTGAGTTCTTATTATGGTTATGTTTAGATACAACCACATTCTGTAACCGAACTCACACTCGTAAATTTTCAGGACTCGTGACCGCATTCTCGGAAAACCTGCACTTTGTGAACGGAACTGGACAACTAGTTTTCTGTCAGGTCATTCAGAGCTGCTCTGCGCTGCACAAACACGCCTCTACTAGGGCTGTCAAAATGGCCGAAAAGCTACATTCGAATTTATTTCTTAAATATTAGCAAAATTCTAATTATATTCAAATTCTAAATGCAATAATTAATGTTAGAGGAAAAAAGTACTGCATTGTCTCTTATGCCCACAAGAGGGCACAAGCGAGTGCATTAAGCAAATATACACCAATTCAAGCGTCACATCTTTTATTGAAATGAAATGACTTTTGAAACAATTGACCTATGGCTAAGCCACGCCCCCTCCACTCACTCGGACAAACAGTCAACGTTGTAATTATACTAGGCTTTGCTAAACATCTGTTAACAGTAACAAGTTCCATGTCCATGATCTGACACATCATTGGGATTGAGTAACTCTCCGTTAGTTTGGTGCTACAGTATTTACAGTATTTACAGTATTTACATGAATCATTCAGAACAACATTGCTAACATTTGTTATCTCGGTTATTTACAGATACGTTAATGAAGCTAAGTGACATGATGTACAACGCAGCTAGAAGCTAACGTTAACGTTTTCTAATGTTAGGCTAACGTTAGCCTAATGTTACTTTAGAGATAACGTTCAAATACGTTGTTGACTTACCTTAGAACAGATGTAGACATCCTTGTTTAATTTAGAACCACGTTTAGTTGGTGTTGTGGTCTACCGCATAACTTAATCCAGAGCAGATTATCTCGGATGAGATGTGGCTTGGGAAAGGGTAAAAAATACACACCGTCGCCCAGACTCTCGGGATACCTAGTGTGGGAGTTGCATGTACCCCATGCACGCCGTTTGACCATTTTAAACTTAAAGCTATAGTAGGTAATCCTGTTCAGAAACACTTTTTTTTTATACTGGGTGAAATGGTCCTTCCATCCTGAGAGTAGTCAATACATTATGTGTTCAGAAAAAGGAATGAAAACAATCAGACCTCTGTAGCAGCTGCAGGACAGTAAAAACTCTGACCAATCACTGCCATTCGGTGCGAATGTAAAGAACCAATCAGATGCCTTCAGAGCCAGGAGGAGTGTCTTAGCAGTGTCAATCAAGTTCGAGTACGCGCTGATCGCCCCTCTCTTGCACAGCGCGTACCGTCATTCAAAATCAAGATTGCTGGTGTGCCGAGCAGCTGTGCTAATGGCGGACAAACAACCAAAACTGCCAATTTCTCGAGTGGAACCTGCTCATACAACAAAGACAGGTAAACGGAAAAAGACCGATGACGATAAACAAGCCCGTCGGAGCCCATTGACTCAGTGTTAAAACTCTAGCCGCATAACATACAGATAAAATGTCACGCACTGTGCAAAGCAACAATTGAAACCTGCTAACCTTATATCTAGCGACCTTATCCGTCGTCATAGGTGACCCTGCATGTTTACTAGCCTGCGCGTTCACGGCAGGCTCCGCTGTGGGGGGAACTTTACATAATAAAATACATGTTTAACAGCTAGTAGGCCTAACGTTATATGTTATGAATCTTACACGAAATTCATCTTCATCACAGTGCAACTAATGGAAATGGAAAAACGTGTATCAATGCAACCTGTTTTTAGCTTTGCCTTATAGTTATAACTAGCTCGTTAGCGAATTAAAAAAATATATATTTTAAACTTTACCAATATCGATATGATAGCTTGATAGTGAGTAGGCTACTAAAATACATCTTATTTGTTTATATTCATAATGATAAAGTTCGATTTTTTTATTACATGTGATTCTGACATGATGCTACATGCACTGCGCTCCTTCCTCTCCGCTCGTCTCAGGTAAATAATGCGTCTTCCAGCTCAGCTGTCGGAGTCGCGCGTTCATGTGTTTTGGGGGCGTGGCTTTGGAAGGACCCCAGAAGGGAGAGGGTGGACTGAATGGAAATAATGAGCTGTCTTTAAAACAGTCGTTAGAGGTCTACATACACTCGATTTTTATACTTTCTTTTTCAGAATACTTACATTTTAATTATGTATTGATATATACATAAAGTTTAAACAAAGTTTTTTAGACCATTCTTACCTACCCCAGCTTTAAAATGACAAGACAAAACATATAAAAACGAATGAAAACTGACTAACTGCAATGCATTTCATTGGACGTGGAAGCAGAGAATGTCCGAGTGTATTGGGTTAGCTATGCGCACTGTGATTGGCTCATCGCGTTTGGGGGCGTGGCTTAACCATAGGTCAATTGTTCTTAAATAAAATATAATTTCCTTAATATACATGCAATGAAAATTAGGTTACAATAGTGCATTAAACTAAGTGCATCAGTAACCTGAGAAAACACGCTTCAACAGACAGCGTAATGTACGTTACTACATGAACACAAAATAGCAATCTGCCATTCAGAAACAATCCAAACTACGCACTCCACATCTACATATTGTTAGTCAAAAACACCAGACGGTCAAATTGATCTGATCAGGTAGCCTTTTCCCGCCATTTTTTCAAATTAACAACGCACCCACACCACGCTGTATACTGGATAAGCTAACAAAAAAGAACCGCGTCAGTTACGTCATCAGCATGTCTCGTGTGCCTCTTGACACACCAAAAAATTTGAATGCACGGTTTTTGCATTCAAATGTTTTTTTTGTTTTTTTTTGACGAATATTCGAAATACATTTTTTTGCGTCTACCGTGTGTTGTGGGTTTTCATGTGCGGTTTCTTTTTTGCATATATACTGTACATATGTACTAATATTATGATACATTTGATGGTGATTTTTTTTTGGAGCTTGACGGTTGTGGTTGTTGAATGGAAAGATCAGTGTAAGAAAATCTTCATACGTTCCTGATTTTGTGTTCCATCAGGTTGAGGAAATAATGATAGAATTGAATACTAAGCCATTTGTGTGGGTGATTCAAGGTGATTATTTGTGATTTCTGGACAGTGTCAGTTATTTATATTCCTCTCAGATCATACTTGGTGTTATCTTCTCACCATTAGAGTGTTTTATTGGTGCAGTAAACGTGTTTTGAGTGTCAGATCACTTTGAAGACCTTTCCTCATGAGATTTCCCACGTGTGAAATACTGCGTTCACCCTCAGTTACATCAGACCCGTCCGTGAACCGTACGACGCAATCAGCGGGCCCAATTTCTGCTCGCCAGCCCTGCTGGTGTTAAAGTACATCATCGCAGAGACAGTGCTTGATTGTTATAAATCAGGACATGAACAATCAAACTATAAAAAGAGAGGAGGAGAAGGAAGAGGGCTGAAAGAGTGGCTCAAATGTATCGAGTCCAGTCTCTTCAACATAATATACCTATTCATGCAGGCTGTCTCTGAGGTCAAGGACGTTTGGGCAGAACTGGCTGGGCAAGCACATCTATTCACTTCATGCAGTGTGTGTTAGAATGCCTGCAAGGCTGCAACCTTAATAGAGAGTGTAATGCCTTCTTTTCTACACTCTTTGTTGATTTTGGTTGATATGACAAAAAAAAAATGGAAAGATTTTAATGAAATTCATTGAACAGAAAGCCAGTGGAGAAAAAGAAAGAATGGCTCACACTGATGGCTTACAATGTGATCCGCTAATTCTGCAATGTATGATCATTTGATATGATTGTTGGCTTTTGTGGTAGAGCACATTTTTATCTCATTTACAGTATAATTCTAATAGAGCAGTGTTTCCATTTTTTTGTCTTTTCCCCACTGTCATCAATTGAAAAATGGTAAGGAATAAAACTGCTCTGTTTCCATTAATGGAAACAAATTCTTTCACTGACAACTTTTGCCACTTTTATTTATTTTTATAAAATACTACTGATAAAACTCAGTAATGCCTAACTATTACGAGCAACCTGTTAGTAACTACACTGCTTTAAAGGGTTAGTTCACCCAAAAATGAAAATTCGGTCATAATTTACTCACCCTCATGTCGTTCCAAACCTGCAAGACTTTTTTTCATCTCCGGAACACAAATTAAGGCATTTTTAATTAAATCTGAGAGCTTTCTGTCCCTCCATTGAGTTTACACAACTACCACTTTGTGGCTTCAAAAAGGTCATAAAGAGGTCGTAAAACTATTCCATATGAATTGAGCGGTTGAGCGGTTCATTCTTGTGTTATGCAGCATGTTTGAGCACCACAAGAACCAATGAGGTTCATTCTCGTGTTACGCAGCACATTTGAGCTTCAGCAAGAACCAATGAGATTCATTCTCGTGTTACGCAGCACATTTGAGCTTCAGCAAGAACCAATGAGATTCATTCTTGTGTAATGCAGCACATTTGAGCTTCAGCAAGAACCAGTGAAGTTCATTCTCGTATTAAAGGAGACATATCATGCTTTTAAATTGTTCCTTTTTACATATAAATCATACATTTGTAGTCTATATAAAGCGGAACTGCAATGCTTGGGTCTGAATTCTTCATTACTAAAGCTCCACAGGCCCCTTTTCTACCCCTTTTCTGATGTGCGTCTGAGAGCAACTCGTTTTGGTGCGGTCTCTTTAAATACAATTGAGACACTTCATACCCCGCCCCCTCTCCAGGTTGCAGAGGTTCAACTCCACCCCGTTCGGCCATTTTTGTAGTTTGATAGCAGAGATACGATTATCTAGCGCCACAGAAACTTTTTATTCACACGTTATTAACAAAATGTCAACAACGGAAGACTTGTCTAGCCAGCCATACATGTTCGAGCCAGAGTCGGAGCCGGAGCGAGATGAAAATGAAGACGACGAACCTGTAGAACAACGTCTTCATATGGATGTATCGCACTGGTGTGTACTGTATTTACACATGAAACTTTGGTCTTCCGACCTTTTACCACCGTGTCGATTTATTTCGATTAATATGTGCGAGGGAGAGAGAGCAAGACAGCGTCTAGTTTGGAGACGGTGAAGTCTTGTTTACACTTTCGCCTGGCTCCGAAGAGAGAGAGAGCGCGCGCGCGACCGGGTCTCTCTCTCTGCTCGTTCTTTCAGTTAAACATGCGCCCTGTCACAAGCGCGCCAGTTCATCTACATTAGACGGTGTAATGAAGCGTGTGGGTTACTACATCCAACAACCGAACATTTTAACTTACCCTCTCGTAACTTCTGCATCCTTTAGCTTGGACTACAAAATTGCAGCGAGAAATTAAAATGGCGGATTGCTCGAAGTGTTGGGCCGGAAGTCAATGTCCTTATTTGGCAGTTCCGCTGCAAATACTGTGACGCAATAGTTCAAAAAACGTCATAGATGAAAACTTAAGTTATGCGTCATAGATTGAAAAATAGGACCAAAACAGAATATAAAGATATCAACGAAGCACCTGAAGAGAATAATTTCATATTTTCTGTACTTCTAAACACTCCAAATATACAACAAAATGCATTTAAGGGCTAAAAAAGTGCATTTGGCATGATATGTCCCCTTTAAGCAGCAAGACTGAGCTTCTGCGAGAACCATTGAGGTTCATTCTTGTGTTCTGCAACACATTTTAGCATCACAACAAGAACCAATGAGATTCATTCTCATGTTACACAGCACGTTTGAGCTTCTGTGAAAACCAATGAAGTTCATTCTCGTGTGTTATCGGGAATGTTTTCGGAAAACACAGACTCGTTGAACCATGCTGATAATGACAGAAGTTGCGACTTGGCTAACAATGCTTTTGGGAAACACACCCCATGCTGTCTGTTTTGAGCTATAGAGCAGCAGTGTTTTGGTGCCACTAAATAGATAAATATAGGCAATTGTAATAGCTTGAAGGTATCAGCTTGATGACTATGATGACTTCATGACTATGAGAACTGATTATTTTAAAAATTTCAGTTTGATAACACAATCTCTAGTGGGTAATATCTGTCCTAGAAGTGAAAAACCACATTATTTATTTATTGCATCTGCATAAAGGATTGATGTTGGTTTACTTCCTGTTTGCTAAACCGCTGCTTTCTATAAATAAAGTTCAGCTTTAAAAATCAGAGTATTCTGCCTGTATTTTAAACCGTAATGAACTTGCCCAGGTGTCCATGGAGACACGCACAATGTAGGAAAAAAGCTCATCATATCCGCTGGCACACCTGGCATTGCTGATCTCCCCTGTTATTTCATGGAAAGGCACGAATATGAAACTATGAAAAATATTTGCTTAGCATGTCAGCCACTTGTTGTGGAGTCTACATCTCTCTTAACTGTCAGGATTTGACTGAATCAGGTTAGAACAGCAGTGTGGATGTGGTTGACAACACAGCTGTCGGACGGGCATAGTGAGATGCTCAGACGATGTTTCAAAAAGCAACATCTTACATAACCTCAGAAGGGAGTGTGGGAAGGGATGGTGGAGGCTTGTGGGTAATCCAGACGCTTTGAACAAGTGTTGTGACGCTTGTGAGTATCATTTGAGGGTGCGAAGAAAAATGTGCAGCACATATAGGCTGAGAACAGCCTTTTAGTTTGGAGGTTCCAAAGCTTGGAGAACAACAAGAGTTTTGCAATGGATACAGTGTAATGTGGATGTTTGCTAGTCGAAAACGTGCAGATGGTTACAGGATTGTATTGAGACATACTGTATTGATAATGTCAAGGGATGAATTCTGGAATCAAAGCCAGATACTGTGCTACTGTGCTCAATTTAAACAAAGATGCCTATTCATTTAGGTCTGAAACAAAACAAAAAAAGAGTGAAAAAAGGTGTCACTTGTTCCATTTCGGTGGCAGTCGCACCGACGTGTTATGTAGAAAACTGGCAGCAGATTGCACATTTGAGTTGGCTGGCAGAGAGCAAGCAAAACTTTGGATGACACTAGACACCATACTTGGACTACAGGTGGTTCAAGTGGTTCAATTAATGCATAATTGTTGGGGATGGGTTGTTATAAGCACCTGTGAGTCCTTACTTGCATGAGCTTACTTTGTAATTGGGTAAGAACTGTGAAGATAACACTGGTCTACAGCCAAAATGCTTTTGAAATGACTGAAGTCAAACTTTACTAAATGGTGCTTTAAATTGTTGATTGGCTCTAGTTTATGCTCTAAGATATGCTATTGGGTCAGTCAAGTTTTTCCATTAATTCCAGTTCTGCAGACTGAATACACAAAATACTGCTGTTTTCTCTGCGAATGGATAGTTGTACAAGAGATTCCCATTACATCTAGAAAGATTGGCCTCCCCAACAGTCATTGGGATATAGATAGATAGATGGATGGATGGATGGATGGATGGATGGATGGATGGATAGACAGATAGATAGATAGACAGATAGATATATAGATAGATTTTAATTACGTGATAATATTAATTTTGTGTTTAGTTCTTTTATTAGAGTCTTTGAAGTTTTATTTTATTTTATTTTATTTTATTTTATTTTATTTTATTTTATTTTATTTTATTTTATTTTATTTTATTTTATTTTATTTTATTTTATTTTATTTTATTTCAGTGATTAAACCAACATAATTAACATGAGATTATGCAGACCAGGGCTTAACAAATAAAAAATAAAAAGACAAACCTTAAATTCTTGGCTTCAAGACTGCTATAATTTCTACTGTTATTGGCAAGGATTAAAAATAAAAATAAAATCATCAAGCATGTTTTTCAGACACCTTGGGAACAGGTCATTGAGCAGTCTATTATAAGCCATTCAATCATATTTAGACAGTGGATCAATTATGAACACAAACCAATTGAAAAAACACAAAGGAGGCTTTCATTACAAAATAATGGAACAGAGAATGTATGTAATATCCCAAAAATACTTTTGGCCTACAAATAATGTAATTAATAAACTGTATAAAAATACATTGTCCTGGTGATAGATAGATAGATAGATAGATAGATAGATAGATAGATAGATAGATAGATAGATAGATAGATAGATAGATAGATAGATAGATAGATAGATAGATAGACAGACAGACAGACAGACAGACAGACAGACAGACATATACCTGTAGACAGACAGACAGATAGATAGACAGATAGATAGATAGATAGATAGATAGATAGATAGATAGATAGATAGATAGATAGATAGATAGATAGATAGATAGATTTTCTTGTGACAACTTGCCCCGATCTCTCCTTCATAAAAAATCCTTACATAAGAGGCTGCGAAAGCAACCAAATGATATGGATTGGTGCATATCGCCAACTAATTATTTTATTTCTTTTTTTTAATTTGAATTTTGCAATAAATCTCACTGAAAGTGAGAAGCAGTTCTCTAGGTGTTTATTGACTGGTAAGCACGAAGCCATCCGCCGCCAGCCCACGGCAGTCTGCGGCAAACCTAATCAAATGCTTCTTGACAAACGGCTCCGAGTTCCTCCCAGCCCCAGCCTGGCGTTGCACACACTCGAGTGGAACTTTCCGTAGACTTGCTAACTCCGTTCCATTTTAATGAAGATTTGTTTGAAAATGCTGCGAGTGTTTTCTCAGGAGCAAAGTGAAATCATTTCCCATAGTAAGCCTCTAGTGTTCAATGAGTGTAAGTTTGTTTGAAGTTATCTATTTTTATCTGTGGGGAAGCTTGTGTTTATATGTGCCTGGTATGCAAGTGTTGGCTCCCCACCTGGGACGGTTCAATATTGCTGGTTCGTGCAGTTTTTTACTTCTCTTTTTACTACTCTTTCTCTATCCTTTCCACACAAGTATTAAATTTGCAGCCCTGCAGCTTTCGTATTAAAGCATCAGAGGAGAAAGGCACATCTAGTGTGGCGTGCTCCTTTAAGGTGCTCTTCGGCTCCGACTGCTGTCCTTTAAGACTCCCCGTGCCTGAACTCACCGGCTCCGTGACAGGACCCTGTAGAAAAAGGTATGATATTGTGCCTAATGAGATTTCCGTGTGCTTTCCCATTGCCCCTGGGCATCTTCTGCTGCTGAGGAGGCTGTTTAGTTCAAATGGAGAGGCCTATTACTGTATCCCACTGTCAGAAAGTCATTTGGGAAAAAAAAGGTGAGGTACGGAGAGACAGTGGGAAACTGAGAGGGGAGGTTCTCACCTCCAGCCAACTCCCATCATGTTTGATCCTTGAGACCAGAGTGCTCGAGATTGATCTGAAGCAAATCAAAATTACTGGGCTAGAGGGTGAAAAAAAGAGTCAAAGCTGCTGTGTATTGCACCCTTTCTTTCTTTTTTAGATGCATTCAGAGGGATGCATGATATGTTATAGGCTTAGTTATCACTGGATATTAGAGTTTTTTTTTGTTTTTACGTTTACTGGTATCAGTTGATGTTGGATATCTAAGTTTCCCCATTTTTTACATTTACAGTAAATTACCTTTATTGTTATTTAAAGTAAATCTTTAAAAATACAATTTACTGAGAGATAAATGTTAACTAAACTGGTAACACTTTACAGTAAGGTTTCATTAGTTAACATTAGTTAACATAAACTAATAATTTTAACATACTAATACATTACTAAAATCAAAAGTTGTATTTGGTATCATTAGTTAATGCATTGTGAACTAACATGCAGCTGTATTTTTTTATTTATTAACTAATCTTAACAAAGATGAATAAAAACTGTAACAAATGTATGTCTTATTGTTAGTTCTTGTTAGTTAATACATTAACTAATGTTCATAAATGAGACCTTATTGTAAAGTGTTACCACTAAACTAATATTTAAAATGACTGATTAAAGATATTTTCATTTAAATTTATTTAGACAAAATATAATTTTATCATCAACCATTTATTGGTTATCATCATAATCAGCCATAACATGAAAATAATTATTAATTAAATAATTCTTTAATAGTTAAAAAATACCTGTTCTAAAGTAGTTTTTTTGCAATAAATTTTTTGATAAGTCTCTTTGTTCGTCGAATTAATTAATTAATTATCAAAAATACTGTAAAAACTGTAATATTGTGGAATATTATTGCTTATTAAAATGTATTTTAAAATGCAAAACTGAATTTTCAGCTTTCGTCTTTAGGGTCACATGATCCTTCAAAAATCATTCTAATATGATGATTTGCTGCTCAAGAAACATTTCTGATTATTGTTTGATTGATTAATGTTGAAAACAGTTGTGATGCTCAATGTTTTTTGCTTTCAGGATTTTTTGATGAATAGAAAGAATTTATTTGGAATAGAAACCTTTTGCAACATTATACATTTATCTTTCACTATTGATCAATTAAAGGTGTCCTTGCTGAGTAAAAGTATTAATTTACTGACCCAAAACCTCTGAACGGTTACCAAATGTTTACAATTATGATGAGTTTTCATATTATATACAGAAGAAAAAAAAATCCATCTTCGCATACATCAGCCTACTTCCAACACTCCATCTGCCGTGCGTATGTTACAGAGTCAACGACAAAATGTTTATGCTGTTGTTGGTTTTTGTTGATTATCAATCAACAGCAGCAACGTTAGAAACTTCTGCTGGAATTTATCAGGCTGAAACAAGCTGTTTTTACTTCCTCAGGCATTTTTGTTGATGCTTGCTGTGGTTCACCGCATGAACAAGATCACAACTTCCCGAAGCCATCACAGTTGCGATACCATATGCTTAGCGAGACGAGACACCAGTGTGACGTGTTGTTCATACAGGGCAACGCCACATGATTATTCAGGTTCAGTCTCTGAAAGTCTATCATTCATGTTTAATTCTCTTTATTTATAGCGTATTATAATAAGAACATTGGCAATAACAAGAGATCGTAGGGAGGACCGCTCAAGGCATTTACTGGTGTTTGCTAATGAATTAAAGTTAACATGAAATAAAAAAAAAAACATTAATATTGCAGAATGTATTATGCATAATTTATTCGTACACATCATTATGTAATTTTTATTTTTTAAATTATGTGCCCTTGTAATCTTTCATTAAAATACCCCCCTCTTGCAGCTCATGTTTTCTCTTCTCTGATGATGTGTTTACTGGCATGAGGGCGGGATCAACCTGTCACTCACATGAGATCCACCAATAGCAAACCACAACCATCCAATCAATTCCCCATGGACAAAATCAAGTCCTGCCCTAAAAAAATGTCTTGTCATACTGTAGATTAGGGTCCAATTCTCAATATGTTCGGAAAGGAAATGTCACATTTCAGTGCTTTTGCGTTTTCTCGCAGTTTTATAGTTGGGTATTTAAATATGCAGGGTTTTGAAATCACTTTTGAATGCACACTCGCTTTTTACTTTCACTTTCTAATTCGCAATCTCGTGTACTCCGTGCATAGCAGCGGTAGTGACCACACATTTCACAAGATAAGATGTCAATGTCAATGATGCTCAGGATCTGTTGTGCACCAAATCCTCCGCCATCGTCCTGTCAGTCATCTCTCCTTACTATCTTCATAACTGAAATCTGATGTAATGTAATGTAACGACTACTGCAGCAAGCCTGACCATGTCCCTTTAGGGCCTCGGTAGAATGTGTTATTAATTTTCCGTGCCTTTCTGAAACCAGATCTATGCTTCGGACACATGTTGACTAACTATTAACTGACTTTTGCCTCAACAAACTCCTAATCACTGCTTATTAATAGCTAGTTGTTAAGTTTAGCTATTGGGTGGATTCATGGATGTAGATTATGGTCATGCAGAATAAGGCTTTATAAGTATTAATAAACAGCCTATATCCTAGTAATGTGCATGCTAATAAGCAACTATAGTTAATAATAAGAATTTGACTCTAAACTAAAGTGTTTTATTTACTTGTTTGAGAAGCTGTTTTACTCAAATATACATCAAAATGGAGAATAAAAGACTTCCATTTCATGCTGACTTTAAGCACTAGTCTGACATCCATCATGAATTGATGATTTCAATGCAAAGATTAAAGTTGACCGAAGATATAATTCTGTCATAGCAGCTTTCTGGAAACTGCAAACATTCAAAAGGTCGTTTAAAGGCTCATTTATAAAGAAAAGTTCATATGAACGACTACCATTTACATTTACATTTACATTTAGTCATTTAGCAGACGCTTTTATCCAAAGCGACTTACAAATTAGGACTAAATTAAGCGAGTCATCATGAAGAGGCAAAAACAACAACAACGCAAGAAGTGCTCAGAATACAAAGTTCAGGCATTATTCAGAGTAGCATAAGCCTGATAAGTGATGTTTCGAAGGTTTTTTTTTTATTTTTTATTATAAGGTTAAGTGCTCACGGAAGAGATGGGTTTTCAGCTGTTTTTTGAATGTTGCCAGTGATTCTGCATTCCGGATGAGGCCGGGGAGAGCGTTCCACCAGCATGGAGCTGTGAATGAGAATGTTCTGGAAAGTGATTTTGTGGCTCTCTGTGATGGAACCACGAGACGTCGCTCGTTGATCGATCGTAGGCGTCTGGTAGGGATGTAGACTCGTAGGAGTGAGTGAAAGTAGGAGGGAGCTGAGCCTGTGATAGATCTGTAAGCAAGCGTCAATGCCTTGAATTTGATGCGAGCAGCGAGAGGTAGCCAGTGCAGAGAGATGAACAGAGGAGTGACGTGGGCCCTCTTGGGCTCGTTGAAGACAAGACGAGCTGCAGCATTTTGGATCATCTGTAGAGGTTTTGTTGCACATGCTGGAAGTCCGGCCAAAAGAGCATTACAGTAGTCAAGCCTAGAGATGACCAGGGCCTGGACTACCAGTAACCGTAACCAAGAAGGAATCCTGTTGCAAGAGTTTCAGCTTGAACCTTCCACTTAAAACATGCGGAGGAGTGACTTACATGCTTGCTTCTTTTAGGCAAAGATGAATTCTGGTACAGAGATTTTCGTAACATTTTTAAACCAATATTATACCTTTAATTTTTTAATTTGCAGTCTTGTTATATATGTATATAGTACATGTACATTTCAGATAGACACTTAAAACTATGATAGCAACATATTCGCAGCATCTAATGTCCAAATGTGCCAAAACTCTCGCCTATATGTCCACGGTTTCTGCCTCAGCATGGAAATAGCATGAACATGTTGCCGAATTCGGAAACTGCAACATCATTTGTTGCGAGGCGCTGAAAGTTATTAAAGATTTCTAAATTAAATAAAAGAATAAAATGATGGTTTTGGTAAGGCAGAGTTTCAGAAAATATTAATGCTCGACTTCACGGAGACGAATGAAAATGGCCCACGATAAATACAGTTAATTTGATTGCGCTGAATGTGGGTCATTAAGGGCCTCTGCAGTCACAGTTTAGCCTCAGAACAGCATCAGAGCTGGAGTGACACTGTATATGGAGTGTACACAGAAAACTTGGTGCATTCATAAATCATCTGCTTCGAGGTCTAAGCACTTGTAACTGCCATTATGCAGCGTGCAATGTGTGCCTGTCATACGCAGGCTCGGATATTGAGCAGATATGAACCTTGCATTGGAGGAAGGAAAATGAGGAGGAAAGTTGGAAATGCTATTTATTTATTTAAGTTTTACATGTTGCATAGAGAACCATGCTTGTGGCTGTAGAGATTAAGGTTGCCACTTAAGTGTGACTAATGTTTTACTTTTGGCAAGCCAGTCTATGTCATTACAAGGCATACAACTCAGATTTGCATTGGAGAGGAGAGCTTTAATTGCTTGTTGCTTTATGAATGTTTATGAATGTTTTGAGGTTCAAAGAATGTTGTATTTGTGAATTTCACAAAGATTCTGGCAGTTCCTGGGGATTCATGAAGTTATGCATGTGTAAAAAGACATGCATTTTAGATGATCTCTGTACAGTGCATTGATAATATTTGGTGGTAGGATGTTTTTTTAATCAGTTAACACTTTTATTTAGCAAGGATGCATTAAATTGATCAAAAGTGACTAAATACATTTATAATGTTACAAAATATGTAGCATGCCCCCCGAACGAGGATGAAAAGTACAAAATAGACTATATAACCTACATGAAAGACATTATTAAAAAACAAAAGCGCTTAGCTTAAGACCGGAAGTCAACCATTTCAATACAAAAAATGTCAAAATAAAAGACAATCACCTTTTCTGTAATAAAATATACTTATGGTTATTTACAATATATATGTATTTCAAAATAAAGTTGCTCTTTCGAAATGTTAAGACTTTTTTTCAAAAACATTAAAATAATTCTTTCCAACCCCAAACTTTTGAACGATTGTGTACATTTCATTGTGTATCAAAACAAACCAAAAAATATACATGTACTCTACACTTACGAATGCCATTGAATACAAACGAGATTGTATTTTCCAACAGTTGAAGAGATTATCATATGAAGCTGCATATTGTATGAGTACCATACGACACTGAAATGTTTGTCATGAATAAATAATGAATACAAGCATACACAAACACCTTTGTATGGACTGGATTGTGCATTGGATTAGATGTGTTTGTGATTGGCAGATAAAGGCAGATCTTTGTGCCAGTCTCTCTTTGAGGGTGCTGATGAGGACAAGCGAGCGAGTTGCATTGGTTTGATTTCTCCTGTGATTTTGCCTCACTGTGACTGATTCTTACACCATTTCCCTGCACTTCGGCCTTGATACCTGTGATTCTCTTAGTCGTTTCAGTTGTGTTTAGTTCTGTGATTAAAGTCTATCAGATAGTTTAACTCCACGCAACAAATCTGTCTTATATTGTTCTGTGACTGTTAGTAAGCTAGCTAGATTGTGTTCTTGCTAATATTAAAGCTGGACATTAATGCTCAAGTAGTGATAGAGATGATTGATCTTGAAAACACAGTGTGAATAAATAATCAGTATAACAATTTGAGTGGAAAGTTTAATAAAAATGTCTTATCTTTGTGCAGAACCTGAGGTTTGCTCTCTGTGATCACTAGGGAAAATGTGCCTTTTTCAATAAATAAATGTAAAGCATTTCCCTTGTGATCTCAAAGTGATTTTTTTTTTCTTGGCATGTCTTTATAGCAGTAAACAAGACTCACTTTTTCACACCCAGGGTCTAAAACAAACTTTTTGCCACACCTGCCAAAGTCCAGTGACTTAAGAAAATGTACCGGCAGAGCCCGTCTATGGAGAGCCTGGCCACTCCCTATTAAGTCCTATTGGACCGAATTTTGGTTGTAGTTCCACCAGAGTTCCACTGGGGGCGATCACCCATGAGTGCAAAATGAATGGGAGTCTATGGAGCTAAACGGCTAAATTTGTCCCGTTGAGAAATCT
Organism: Rutilus rutilus; assembly: GCA_021464565.1. Taxonomy (NCBI): domain Eukaryota; kingdom Metazoa; phylum Chordata; class Actinopteri; order Cypriniformes; family Leuciscidae; genus Rutilus; species Rutilus rutilus. Next base: position 25,590,938 of record JAJAQA010000002.1, read on the forward strand.
CAGATTTGATTGTAGGTTTTGCAAGTTCAACATGGGTTATAGGTCGAAAGTTGAATGAACGAGAACTTGTGTCCTTTCGATTTCTTACAGGTTGAGTTGTTGTTGCCCATAACACGCTAGCATTCTGCTAATGAGCGCTGATTGGTCAGTGAAGGACTGATTACGACCAGAGATACCGCTTGATGGTCTTTTAAAACAACAAAACAAAAACTCGTCTAGCACGTGTATTTACCTGTGTCAGCTTGTCGATGCCTCGAAAGAAAAGAAAGTGCAGAGCGCGAAAGCACCAAAGTGACTGAAGGATTCCCGTAAAGCAGTATCTCTGGTCGTACGATGTGTATGATGTCATTGACATTTTAAAAGACTTTTTAAAGCAAATAAGTGACTCTAAAAAAGCTAACACCCAGCAATGTTTAATTTCTTTGCATCTCCTTTCGAATACAACATTCAAATTACTAGACAAAAAATTATATCCTGAGAAAAATGGATTTTGAGGGGTATAGCTCCATAGACCTCCATTCATTCTGCACTCGTCCTGTGAGCGCCCTCATATGGAATCAGAGTGGAACTGCAACCAGTTCAGAAGCCGGAAGTGTACTGAGAGTGAAAGTTCCCCCTTATTAGACATTCTCTGGTACCGGCCATAAATATTTTTAACGATCATGCAACTGTTACTTTAAAAGTGAATGCACAGATCTAATATACTGATACTGTACACATGCGTTTACTTTCTCCACTGTTAAGACCAGGGCTTGACATTAACTTTTTTGCTCACTAGCCAATGTGGCTAGTGGTTTTCCAAAGTTACTAGCCACACAGCATTTTTACTAGCCACATTTTTGTTGTTGAGAAATTACCTGATAAAAGTTGACTATGGCGTGCTAAAATTTACTTGAACTAGATTTACAACCCTTTTAAATGTAAAACCACTGTACACACCAAAATAAAGACTACATAAATATATAACAATACAGGTCATTATCATTAGCTCTGATAAGGTTTTGTGTAAAGCTCCTTTTTTTAAATAAAACCATGTATTATGTATAATACAGCATACGACATAACTCCAGCAGGGCAGCTAGCTGTCTCTTCGATTCTTTGTTGTCGGTCACTAGCGACAATACTCATTAGGGCTGTCAAAATTGCTCAAAAATGACCTTCGAATATTCCCTCTAAAAAAAACACATAGCTTATATTCGAACTATTCGAACATCTGGTTGCGCATGTCAATGACGCGCATTACGTCAATAACAGGACAAATTAATACAAAGAGACATAACTACTTGTATAGGTAGTTTATTTAAGTTTAAACATATTTGACAACGTATTACCTACACGAAAACAAGTAAATCAACTAATGGCCAAGACCACAGACCTCACTCACTCTCGCTCGCTCGCTCGCTCACTCGCAGGCACTCTTTCTCTCTCTCGCCCTCACCCTCAGCACCAAACGCGAATAGAGCGTCTGGTCTTGGGCGCGAATGAGGCGCGCTGAATGTAACGCGAATGTAATGTAGCGCGAATGACGCTCTGTGCATAACAGTTTAAATGAACAACAACAATAAGCAAATGTTGAGTGCTGATCAAGAGTTTTGTGCAAGCAATTTAAGGTCGCGACTCTTATATAGCAGGCTTCATTCAGTGATTGAAACAAATATTATTAACATTAATTGAAGTTTTACAGTAGGCTATATAACCGACATTGAACGCTCCGAGCGAGCAGTGCTGTGGTAAACATGGAACTTTTCCTTGACATGAAACGGTAAATAATCAAACCAGTGGAAGCCTGCAGTGCATGAAACTGCTGTATCTAACCTACCTTATTCATGCAATATCTATTCAGTCAGTACAGTAGCCTACACTTTAGTAATGTTTCTGTTTAACGTTAAATAAAATGATCCCTCAGGCAGCGCGCCCACTCGCAAAGCAGACAGCCGCGCCTCTGCTACCGCGGGCGTTTTTCCACATTCGAATATTAATTTTCACCTTCGAAATTCTGTTTTTTAAAACTATTCGAATATATATTCGAATTTAGAATATTCGTTGACAGCCCTATGGGATTTGTAGTGTCGTAGTGTCACACTTATTTCAGATGCCTTTTGAAAAGACTACAATTATTCAACCCGCCAAAGTGGCTAGTTGGAGTGACTGTGTTACCCGCCACGAGCAAAATCCACCCGCATTTGGCGGGTTGGCGGGTGTTAATGTCAAGCCCTGGTTAAGACATAACTGACTATGTTTACTACTCGCTATTTTCTGACATCATTTTGTGTGACTTGAAGTGCAAGAAGACGTGAAAGAGAGCTCAATTCAGTAACTTTTGAAGACAGCTTTCAAATTGCAAGTTTCCGTGTAACCTTGTAAACTACAAAAACGTGAATTTGTGAAAATGTCATGCGTATTAAATGTTCAGTCAATAGGTGCATAGTGTTTCTTTACACAGGGACATCGCCAACTACTGGTCTGGCATGAATAATACAGCATTTTTAATTGTTTCCGCAGATCTGTGTGAACGGGGATCGTTTTGACAACATTGTCGACTGTACGCAAAGGAAAAACGTTTCCATTTTTTAGCATATCGTTGTCATGTAAACGTACCCTATAAGTCAGTAAAACACTGACTGAAACAAGGCACGTTACACAAGTAACACATTGAATTAAATGTAAAAAAAATATATATTGTTTTTTGTAAAACATACTCTAATAACTTTTAATTTTTTAACAATGTATGCTTGTTTAAAGAGCAAACATTTTATTCAATGCAACAAATCCCAGAATAGTATGTTATGAAATGCTACCATGCAATTAAACACCAATAAACTCTGCAATCCATTTGTACGTTCATATGAAATGCAGCAGTTTAATTACGGGATTAATGGCTTCTGTCAGTTGGATTGCAGCAAACCTAGAGACATATCCAGTGATGTAGATATTAGACCGGGGGTGGAGTGAATACAAGGTGTCTGGAGGTATAGGCTAGTTTTAAACACGATTAAACTCCCAAGTTCAGTCTTTCATGAAGTGAGAAAGCTGACAATGTTAGACCTAAGCCTCAGTAATTAGATCTCACTTTTGAAAGAAAGGACACATCAGTTGAAACTACAGGCTTGTATATTTAGCACACACACTTTTTGTGTCTCTGTATGCACTTCTATGAATTCCTAGCTGGACTGCAGTTTAAAAGTGCTTTAGTGAGCCCACATGCTGTAAGAACCTGCTTTCTCAAAGAAGTGCATCAGCAGATTTTTAAATTAAAGTAGCAAAAGTTGTATAAATAACCCTTATTTTAACTAAATCACAGGGCCAGACCAGAGCTCTTTCTCTGCTTTACAGTGAAAGTATATATACCATTTGTTAAAGCTTGAATGCCTCAGTCCCCCTTCAATGCAAGCACAATTCTTCAAATTCTTTGAACAAAGAAAGTCACTCGGGTTTGAAACGGCATGACGGCTGGTACATTTTTGGGGTGAACTTTAAAAGCATGCCTAAAATGTCTGTAGCCTTTGCCTCACTTGAAATAACTGATTACATTTGAATGTTTTCTATTGCCATTTCTTACCAGGAAGATGTGTTTTTGAAATGTGTAACATTAAAAAGTCCTTCTTATTCTCTGTTATGTCTTAAATTGTCAACTTTTCCTTGTTTTGCGGAAAAGTGAGAACAAAAATGTAATGACTCAACTCAAACAATAGTTTATCTGCTCTCTGTCTCGACGCTGCCAACGAGAACTTGCTCGAATGTCAGAAAACGAGCAACCGGGCAAACGAAACACAATAAAAGTGCCAATCTTTAAGAAAACCTTGCGTTTAAAAACTTGAACAGAATGGAAAAGGTCCACAAAAACCATTGGTATCAGTCTCCCCAAGAGCACATTATTCAGTGCAGATGAATATATCATGGAAAGCCTTTCTTTGAGAACGCCAAATGCCATGCTGTGATGGTGATCCGCATACGTGTCAGAGAGATCCGATGCTGGTTTTGATGAGATTTCGCTCCCTCTATCAAAAGATGAGCAGATTAAGAAGTGAAAAGGACCTGTGGTTCTTGAATAATTATTGGGAATTATACGATGTCATGCGGCAGTCTGGGGCTGAAAGGGCTTGGAAGTGGGATGTTTGCCTTGTCTTTTCTGTTAGCGTAGAAATGAATGCTGTCTGATAGAATTTCTGTTCAAACAGATTAAGAATCAGTTGAATTGAGGTGTGTTCTGAACAAGACATGCAATGAATGTGCATTTTGCTTATCCGCGCATTGCCTGAAGAATAAATCGGGCTGCTTAAAAGAAGAAGGCTGAACTTTGCAGGATTTCATACACCACGATTATTTGGATATTTCTCTATTTAGTTGAAGAAAACAACTGAAGTTATGCTAATAGAGCTCTATTCTCTTTTTTCTTTGGTAACTTTAAAGGAGAACTCCGGTCAATTTTAACATTGAGCTAATTTTTTTGTACATTTGGAGTGCTGTCAATACAGAGAACAACGACAAAAATCGGTGTTGCCTACACCGAGTTATTCTATTTTTTAAATTTGCACCCTGTTGACTTCAATGGGGCAATGTTTAAACCTGCTTTTAGCCTCTTAACATCCTTGATGTGTCATTACAAGTGCACAGGTCATGTGAGTGATTCCTTCGGAGTGAACACGGTGAATCTGACTGCAGTAGATGTGAAAGATATTAATACAAATTAAGTTAATTCAGCCAGCGCTCATACCTGTATTTACTTCCTGTTTTCGGTCAAAGTCCATAGTAGTCGATTGTCGAGTTCACACGCGTGATCATAGGTAACTAAGCAACAGTGGAGAACTCGACAATCGACTACTGTGGGCTTCGACCGAAAACAGGAAGTAAATACAGGTATGGGGGGGGGGGGGGGGGGGGGTGGGGTTAATTCTTACTACCTCGTGCAATTATGCGTTTGAAATGCTTTAAGAGATTTTGGATGTTTATTTTAAAAACGAGGCAAAGGTAGTTATTATATTAAAACTTGATTAAAGTACATTACTGTAAGTAATGTGTGTGTGTGTGTGTGGGGGGGGGGGAGACCATTTTTTATTTTCATAAAATCATAATTTGTTTCATAAAATCATCTCTAAATTATGAGACAGGTGTCAGACACTGCTCTGATTTCTACTGGCACCTCTGCTAAATAATTTGAATAATTTAATGTCTCAAGGCTGTGTGTATAATTTATATACTGTCACAATTATGCATAATCTAGGTCAAAACATTCTTCTCATTCTTCCTTTTTTTCATGTGATCTTTTTATACCTTTTTAAACAATATCCATTGTTTTTTGTTGTTTGCCAACCAGTATTGCTAAATACACGGGAATACCCCAAAATTAAAACTGTAATGACAACATTTTAGTTTTTGGCTAATCCATTCCTTATGTATATGTGTGAACAAAACTTTATTTGTTACTTGTTTTAAAGGCCAGGCCATTGGAAACTCAAGTTCTCTGACTGATGGCACCAGGAAGGTTCACATAGTCCCTGTTCTTGTTCTGAACCGACTAAATTAGACCCTAAATAACACCAGCCTTTGCCACTATTCTTAAATCCGTCCATCCAGAGCCCTGGAGAACCAGCACTGAAAGACAGAGCTAAATTTGCTATCTCCAAAACGCTAGACAAGGGTGGGCTCTTAGGAACATACCTCGAATGATTTATGAGCATTTGTTGGAAATTCGTATTCAGTTAGCCAGTCTGAGACCATTCTTTCCTAAGGTTGAAACATGCTGTCATTGAATGCCTTATCTTTCCCTCTGCAGCTCATAGAGAGAGTAACACTTCAGCTGCGTTTCAATGCAGTAGTCACTGCTTCTTCATACTGAGCACAGCATATCTCAAGAAGGTCACTTCACATAAAGTTGAAATATTAATGCTAATCAAACACTTGAGTCAGATTACAAGTCTTGATAACAAACTTATCAAGTATATTCTTTATATGGACTATTATATATATAATGTGTGTGTGTGTGTGTGTATACATAATAGCAATAATAATTTATAATAATAATTATTATTGTTATTACTTTGCTATTAATATATTAACAATTTTAGTGAATGAAATTTAGTATACTCAACCTCTTTTTACAGATTTATTTCTTTTGGGCAGTTTTTGGCGCAATTTCAACTTCAAGACAATTTGTGATACATTTCTGTGAATATAAAATGGTATAATAATCAAATTTGGGGTCAGTAATGCCAGGTTCATATATGTTTGTCTGTTGCAATAGTCACTGTGTCAGATTATGGGATTGTGACTCCTAAATTATTGTTGTGTCATGGACCAGTAACATGTCAGACTACACGTTGCTTCTTGACCAATCATCGTCGCTTGCCGTCTTTAACGACGTGCGTGATGTCATCGAGAAGGCGGAACTAGCGACTGACTTTCAGGAAACAGGAGCGTAGACAAATAATGGTTGTACTAGCCTATTCCAGTACTGACCGGGTTGCTGAAGCGCCTTTTGCAGAGCCTGATTTCTCCAAGTACAACATGTTCTTGGATCAATATCTTTATTGATCCTGGAACATCATTCCAATCAACCAATTAGATTAGAGGGACAAGTTTAGAGTTTGTGTCAAGTGGACTTACAACCAGGGTTAGGTGCTTCTACAACAGTGTTATTCTCCTTTCATTTCCCTCTGATTTTAGGGAAGTTATGGGTAGGGTTAGGATCATAGACTTTAAAAAAATATGGACGTAGTGTCCGTGACGTCACCCGTAGGTTTCTGAAGAGCATTTTTGAAGCCCAAAGTGGACAGAGCCGGCCGTCGCCATCTTGGTAGCGTGTCACTCCCAGATAACCAAAAATGGTCAAAGAGGCTGGATTAGCTGAGGTGACGTGACGGCTAACAGACAGCAGACAAACGGCTAGTATTGAAAGCAGTGGATATCCACCTGTCACTCAAGTGGTCACGCCATTAATTATGCAGAAGTTTAAGGCTTAATATAAATGAAACGGATGAGTTATAAAAAAATTCACCGCCCTCACATTTTTTTCATGAACGGCAAAATTAGCTATATAGACCAAAACCACTTTTTGCACCAGGCTGTAAACACATTTTCTTTCTGCTGTAAAGTTGGGCATATTAACATGGGGCGTCTATGGGATTGACTCTCTTTTGCAGCCTGTCTCTAGCGGCCAATCGATGAATTGCAGTTTAAGTCACTTCCGTGAGGAAGGTTGCCGCTTGGTAAGGATTACATTTTTGGACAGGAATATTGTTTCAGGATCAACAAAATATGTCGGTTGTCGTCCACTATGACACACTATACGAGATAATACTGTCGATTCTTGTACCTCGACTCCCATTGTCATTTACAAATCACCACAGCACTTGCATTTTTTATCACAATACAGTAAAAACAGTAATATTATGAACTATTATTACAATCTAAAATAACTTATTTTAATATATTTAAAAATGTAATTTATTCCTGTGATGGCAAAACTAAATATTTGTGTGGAAGTCGTTTTATATATATATAGTTTCGAGACCCCAGATGAATTCTTTACGAAATATATGATTCAACTATATTAAATGACTTGATTAGGCATTTTGTAACTTTTGCCAGCTTGCAAATTTAACACGTTTAAGTGCATTTTCAAATATCCATTATATAAATGAATTTGTTTTGTTGTACTGTATAGATTTTTTACATGCCATCTTTCTAAAAAGCTTTTATGAGTTTGTAAAATTTGTTTAACTTTCTTGGGTGTAGAATGAAATATAACACCAAAAACGAAGTCACAGATAGATATAGTTTAGTTACTTTAAGAAAATGATTTTCTTGTGACAAGCATTGGGAGCAAAATATATATATATATATTTCTGGGAGCATTTTGATATTTACTGTATATGTACGAAAGCCAACCATAAAAAATAAGTGAATAAATGACAGTCAAGCCTATCATAAATGTCTAATTTTCTTTGGATATAGATTTCCATTCCAAAATTCAAACAAGTGGTCAGAAAGACCATAAAAAATGTAAGGGCATTTATTTTGCAGCACAAATTGTCACTTAGGAATGAATGAATTTATATCATGTTGTATCAAATTCAGCTAAAACCACAACCTCATCTCCTAATGAGCACCAATGGCACAGTTCCATTCCATAGCAGGCCTCATCCAAACGAGTGGAATTGATTAATAGAGAAACTCATTAATGAATGCGAGGATGAAACACTAATCTGCATACAGCGTCAGTAAGGCAAACGGGCTCACTGGAGGTACACCTGCTTGCAATTTCCAGCTCAGCGGCAGAAGCTGCAAGCATTCCCTGTGGGACCTTTGATTTCTGGATGGAGAGACAAACTTTATTTGGTGAATTATACAGGGCTGCGGGGGGAAGGCCTGTCCCCTAAGCAGATGGCTCTGTTTGCCGTAATCGGAGCACTAAACAGTGGATAATACAAACTTTAATGAGTTTAATGTCAACTTCTCCCTCGTCTTCTTCTGGCTTCTTCTTCTTGCTGCAAGGATCTTTTAGGCAATAAACATTGTTGTGGTCAGAAGCCCTGATTTCATTGTAAACCGAGACGAGATTACACTACAATATTCAATTAGGCTATATGAAAAACTCAACTCCATTGGAAACGTGGTTGCAGGTTCGTCACATACTAGAAAAACTTGAATGCAGGAGCTTATGAAGCAAATTTGTTCCCCGTGAGGAAAAGGACTCTCATGTGATTTTTTTAGTCTCAAGTGAGGTAAGGCTTACGTTTTGTATATATGAAATTTAACAGCTAGTTACTAGGCAACCACAGCGTATCTCATGTGTGCCAAAATGACACAAAATGAAGTTATATAGACCCTATATGCATGCAAATTCTGGTTAGTTGTCACCATATGGATTAAATGTTATAAAATATAGGAAAAAAACCTTAATTAAACTGGATTCCTTATTAAAGGGGACCTATTATGCCCCTTTTTGTTTTTGGGGTCTACTAGAACATGTTTGAATGTTCAATAAACACATTTTTTTCCACATATTTGACATTGTTGCAGCACCTCTCATCCCAGTCTGTCAGTAACGCTCTGGGGTGCGTTTCCTGAAAGCATCATTAACCACATGGTTGAAAGTTCCGTCGTTATCAGCATAGTTCAACGATTCTGTGTTTCCCGAAACCATAGTTCCAACGAACATTTACAAACAGCATCGCAACGTTGTGTGGTTGGAACAACAGGTTTCAACCTGTTGTTAGAAGCATAGTTTCTTGTTTGCATAACATCTGGACTTAATGTATCCTTATCTTGAACAAAATAAGTAAATTGGCATCCAGTACAATCTGTATCTTTTATTTCAGATAAATACAAATGTCATTGACATCATTTAGTTTGTTAAGAGATTTAAAGCACTGTTTTTGAAGAGTGTGCATGTGCGAATGTGCTCTATTACGTAAGAATTATTATGATTCAATCAGGAAATAAAGCAAAATAACAGATAAAAAGGAGATTTAGTCCTCAGAAGTCTCTATGAAGCCTCCCTTTGATTGGTTGGCTGGACCAGTGTGTTGTGATTGGTCAACCGTTTCCAGCATGTGTTGGAAATGTCACACTCCTTATAACAGCGAGTTTCAACACACTACTATCACAACTTAACCAGGCTTCGCCCCTTTTTTTCTTATGCCTTGAGGAATATTGTGACACGTTCGTTCCCGGAAGAAAACTCAAATCGAGATGTTTCAGGGAGTTCAGAAACAGTGCACACTGATATAGAGAATAACTCCCTTTGGAGTGACTTTGTGCTTTGTAACTTTGCAGACCTTTTTCATTCTCAAACAGCAACATCACACACTCAAGAAAGTTGAAAATGTTACAATTTTATAAATCGGAGTATGTTTGTACATGTGTGCTGATGAGAGATATGGGATGAGCTATATTTTGCATACAAGTATGTGTGCAATGTAACGTTCACTGAGCAGAGATGTTCCACTAATGATGATACTTCTTTACAAGGAAAGGAATTGTTCAACTTATGCAAATGTCCCACTGTATCCCTAATGCAGAGGGAAAGTGGATTTTACCATGTGTAAGCACGAGGTATATGTTCCATTTTTAAACATAAGCAACATGTTTTGCTACCTTACAAGGAAGATGTAAGTCCCAGAGTGGTGTATATAAGCTAAATCCTTACTGGTTCAACTCCAGAGAAACAGAGGCATGATGGGGTGTGAGGAAGGAGAAACATAGAGGCATGATGGGGTGTGAGGAAGGAGAAACATAGAGGCATGATGGGGTGAGAGGAAGGAGAAACATAGAGGCATGATGGGATGAGAGGAAGGAGAAACATAGAGGCATGATGGGGTGAGAGGAAGGAGAAACATAGAGGCATGATGGGGTGTGAGGAAGGAGAAACATAGAGGCATGATGGGGTGAGAGGAAGGAGAAACATAGAGGCATGAATGGGGTAAGAGGAAGGAGAAACATAGAGGCATGATGGGGTGTGAGGAAGGAGAAACATAGAGGCATGATGGGGTGAGAGGAAGGAGAAACATAGAGGCATGATGGAGTGAGGGAATAGAGAAATGGGGAACAGAGAAATCTGGAATAAAGACCACCTCTCCTTATTCTTATATGCCTGTTTCTCTCTGTCTGACACATGTATACAAATAAGAAATAAGAAATCTCTTGGCAAAGTAACTGGTAGCTTCCGTGATTCAACCATAACGGGGGAAAGCATGATTTTCAAATCTACAGTGATCAAGATAAATGGCTTTGGGTGTAAAGACTTAGTCTCAAGCAAAACAAAACTATCATAGCTATGCAGAGGCATTTTTTATTTCCAAATCCTCGGCTTACGGCAGCAAACAGCATAATTAACCTGCTGCTTTTACCACGTACTAATTTCACCACTTGCTCTATTCCCCGAAGTTAATTAAGATACTGGCGCGTGAAACAGACAGAAAGATACAAAAGATAGAAAAATGAAAACACTGTGGGCTTTCAGTTTGACTTTCGAGAGCTTGAAATAGGATTGGTTAGCAAGCCCACCATAATGATCATATTGACAAGTAGCTCTCAGATCATTTTATATCATCATTTACTCATGTTGTTCCTAACGCAAAGTTATATAATATCTTCTGAAGACTCAAAATCTTCACAATAAAGTAAGGAAGTCACACAGATTTTGGAACAAATAGTGAGTAAATAAATAATAACTGATTTTCATTTATTGGAATTCATATCATAGACGACCAGACTTTCCCAAATATTTTAAGCCACTTTTGTACATTAAGATGCCTCTGTATTTGTGTGATATGCATAGGCCTATTTATTTCTGTTAATTACACATTTTTGTTCTCTAGGTCACGCCTTATTATTGTCCTTTCATATTTTATTCTTCTTCCCTTTGTAATAACGTCATGCAGAGTGAAAAGGCTTTGATGTTGGGGAATAAGAAAAAGAAACAAGAAACTGAATATGCAGAATCATTCAGGAATACTAGGATCAATCAGTGACAGAGCCTCTGTGAGACGTACAATAGTTTATGTTGATATTTGTGATTTCACCAAGTGCAACATCTTTGCTGATCCTGGAACAACATTCCAATCAACCAATCAGATTTGAAGGACAAGTTTCTCATTTCTCATGAGAAGCCTCTCATTTCCCTCTGATTTTAGGGAGAAGTTATGGGTAGAGTTAGGTTTAGGGGAAGGGATAGGGTTAAGGCTCAATCCCAATTCACCCCTTGCCCCTACCCCTTGGCCCTACCCCTCCGTTTTGCGCGTTCCCGTGAAGAGGTAGGGTTGTCTCGATTCTCTTTTGGTTGGAGGGGTAGGGGTAAGGGGAAGGGCCAGATAGCCCTTGAAACGAAGATTTTTCGGGACCACACTTCAAACGAAGGGGTATGAGAAATGTACCTGCATACACCGGCTACAGAGGCAACATGACTGCCAATAATCATTTTCTTTGTCACATTCAATCTTGTGTTCATATTTACAGTCATGTTATTCAAATAAACGGTTGCAAAAAAAAATCGCTAAAGTTCGTTAACAATATGACACGTGTAAGCAAAAGTTTGAAGTGAAGTGGATGCGCGAATGAGGCAAATTCGCGTCCACCACGCCGCGCTAAACGCCTCATTTGCGCCGCAAGACCTCCAGACGCGCGTAAACGCGTCTTAACATTGAAATCACTCGCGCCAGACGCTCTATTCGCGTTTGGTGTGAACGCAGCATTAGGCGTCGAAGATATCGTCATCTCCGTTGTTTTCTGCGAACTTCAGAAGAAAAATGCAAAAAAATAGCTGTAACTCACGCAAGACTACAGCTGACGACGGCATCTTGGAAGTTTGTGATAAACATTGGCGCATCTCCTGTGACGTAGGCGCTAGCAACGACGTATAATGACGTGCAACGGTGTAGTAGTGGTGTCCCATTTCTTAGGGGAATATTTTCACCCCTACGCCTTGCCACTCTGTTTCAAGGGGCAAGGGTAAGGGGTAGGCGAAGGGTTAGGGGTAGGCGAAGGGGTATAAAATAGAATTGGGATTGGGCCTAAGTCTAAATTTTCGGACAGGAATGTTGTTCCTGGATCAACAAAATACGTTGACCCAGGAATACGTCTAACTCTTCAAAATCAGGACGTGCGAGAGCTGCAGTCATTTCTACCCAATATGTTACCCTTAAGGACTCCAAGTATAATAGCCTCAATGTCATGGGCAAGTTTGAGCTGTGTAAGTCAGTCTTTGCTCAGAACAGTAAGACATGTAGGAGATTTGCATTAAGCTGCTTGTCTAAGATGAGAAATATGAAATTATTCAGCAAGAGGCTTTAGTTGGATGAATTACAGCGTCTGTGTACATTGTCCTGAAGTTAGATTCGGCATAAAGATCAGATTCCTGTGAATATTGTAAGTGTTAATATTTTTTTTGTTTGATTGGAACGTCAGGTGTTGTTTTTTATTTGTTCTTTTGGCGTAAGCTCTGCAACCAATTTGAATCAAATTAGGCCTGCGTTTTCAGAAAACCAAATGCATAAAAATCCAGTTGCCATTATCACTGAAATACTATGGTGCTTTTAAAAGTAGAAGAGAGTTATTAGGACTTCTCAAAAACTATATTTCTACAACACAGTGATGCTCTCTTCATTCACGCAGTGTATTCACAAATCAGATAATTGAACTGAATTCTGTGTCTTGAGTAACAAAACCTTTCACATGCTTTACATTTCATAGAAATTAAAGCTACGACATTTCAAGTGAAAATTGTTGCGTTTTGTCACTTCCCTTCTTGTTAGCAAGTGTTTACATTGTCATAGTTCAGACAAACATGGATTTGATGAATATTCACTTTTATCAGTTTTATTTGGCTGATTTCGTACTTGATCATGTTAGAGGATGCTGTTTGTTACTAATGTGTAAGAAATAATGTTCTTTTCAGAAAATAAACCACTTAAAGGGTCCTGTATCATCTGTTTCCAAGGCCAAAATAAATTAGTACATACAGTAAATGTGGACAAAAAGTTATGTGAAAAATTATGTGAAAGCATGTAATATGAGAGACATCTAACACAGAGTAGGAGATTTCTGATGGAAGATATTTAACAGAATTCACCAAAAATAATTAAGTAATCAATATATATCAGTTATTATAGTTAACTAAAACTAAAACCATAAAAAAAAACACTTAAAATAAAATAAAATAATATAAAAGGTAACTGAAATAAAATTTTCAGCAACATTTCTCATTTTAAATAAAACTATATATTTATATAGTACTACATGTAGGCTACATAAACAAATACAAAAATGCAACGTGTGTATATATATATACAGTGCTATGCATAAGTGAATACACCCATGCTAAAGTTGACTAAAAAGAGGAATAAAAAATCATATTTTGGAAATTGAACTTAATGCCTTAATTTAAAAAATTAGGAAAAATCCAACCTTTAAGGACACCAATTTTCTTTGTGAATGAATAATGTATCGTAAATAAATAAATGTTCTTCCTTAAAATACATGTTGCATAAGTGAGTACACCCCTATGTTAAATTCCCATAGAGGCAGGCAGATTTTTTTTTTTTTTTTAGGATACTATGCATCCTGATAAAGTTCCCTTGGCCTTTGGAATTAAAATAGCCCCACATCATCACATAGCATTCACCATACCTAGAGATTGGCATGGGGTACTTTCCATAAGATCATCTCTCAATGCAAATCAAACTAGCTTTTAGGCTAACTGAAATAAAACCATGCCAATCTCTAGGTATGGTGAAGGCTATGTGATGATGTGGGGCTATTTTAATTCCAAAGGCCAAGGGAACTTTATCAGGATGCATAGTATCCTAAAAAAAAAAAAAAAAAAAAAAAAACTTAAAAAAAAAAATCTGCCTGCCTCTATGGGAAAAATATTTATTTACGATACATTATTCATTCACAAAGAAAATTGGTGTCCTTAAAGGTTGGATTTTTCCTAATTTTTTAAATTAAGGCATTAAGTTCAATTTCCAAAATATGATTTTTTATTCCTCTTTTTAGTCAACTTTAGCATGGGTGTATTCACTTATGCATTGCACTGTATGTATATATATATATATATATATATATATATATATAATACATACATGAAAGTTAATTTTGGGCCATTTGTACACCCCCTTTGAAATATATACTCAAAATACAATATCAGTACAAGTCAACATTTTCTAGTTCTAAACATATTAAAAACACTAACACTAGAAACAAACTCTACATCATTCCTTCTTGCCGTTCAGAATCAGAAGAAGTGAAATTAAACCATCCATATCAAACTTTAGTGAGTGTTGCAGTGTGGAGAGAGTGAAATGAGGAGTGTGTGAGGTGAGGATGGAGGAGCTTGTTTTGAATTACAGATACAAAGAAAGCTGCGGGCTCCAAAAGGCCTGCGATGCGGGGATGTTGGCAGTGATGCATGATCATTCAGAGCTGTCTATGATTGATTCTGTGCATGGGATTGACTAAATTGCTACAATTTGTTTAGATCCTCGGTGGAGGATATCTCAGCATTAATAAAACATTATCAATCATTAGTATGGAGACTGGAGAGATTGTGCGAGACTTAGTGCAAATTAGTCTCTGTCTCAGATGTCTGACATACACTCCCGCTCAGAAACCAGACTTCATCTTGGAAGGTTTTATGCGTATTTTTTTTAGATACTTCAAACGAAATGCAGTGGCATAGCATTTACCATCAAGAGCATAAATGAACTACAAAAGAACATTTTCTTAAACAGTGTTTTTGTCTCGTTTCCTACTAATCAGCACAAATGAAACCCTTTTGTTAAACCATATCATTTTCTTAATCAGGGATTTTGTGTTATTTTCCAGTAAAAAAATATCTAAACATCATTCTATAATACTTAGAATTAAAAACACTGACAAATTGGTTTTTGAATTGATCCTTTTACATTTTGTGAGTTTTATGCCTCAATCAATCAATAAATCAATAAATCAACAAGTCAACAAATCAATCAATCAATCAATCAATCAATCAATCAATCAATCAATCAATCAATCAATCAATCAATCAGTGCAGGTTAAGTCAAATAAATCAAGATATATTCTCTAGAATATACAATAATATTATAATAATAGAAGGTAATAATAATATAATAATATTTGTCAAATAAATGCATCTTGTTTTAAGAATGTTTGTATATTTTAGCTGAAAAACAAGCTAAAAATACTGATTAAGAAAATTATTGGATTCAATTAAATGAAACTTGAATTGTTTTAATTATTATTTTTTTTTACTGTAATACATAAAAAAATTACCAAAGTACTAAGAATTGAATTACTATAAAACTTAAGTAAAAGACAATTTACAGTAATGTGATTGGGGGAAAATAGTTACAATGCAAATATTTTGTTATATACAGTTTGGCTTCCTATGTAAATGTATCTTGTTTTAGGGATGTTTGCACAATTTGCTGGAAAACATAACACTTTTTTTTGTTCTTAGTTCTCATCATAAACATTTCCATCGCCAGAAATGATCTTGCCGTTCAAGTTTACATCATGTCATACACAGTGAGTGCAAATGTAACTTGCTACTGTCTTCCTTTGTGGTCACGAGGCAAATACTTCTGCAAACGCAAGGTTGGTTGTTAAGAATTGACAATAAACAAACAAAATCCAGGTTAACATTAACGACGCGTGTCTGGAGCACGAGTTTTCATGCATTCCGCGAGACTGATGCCTTTGTCATCTCCAGATCTGACAGCCGAAAGAGAGTGAAGCATAAAAGCATATAAATAACCAAAGGTATACCGACTGAATTAGAATGGCATGCGAGGATGAAGAGAGAAAGACTTGAAAAGACAGAGAAATAACTCTCAGCCTCCCTCCTATCTTTAAATCTCTCATGTTAGATATAGAGAAATGCATCCTGGAAGAAAGTGAAGACAGCAAATAATTAGTCTCTACAGAGAAGCAGAAGACAGTTTGTTTTTTTTTCACAGAAAGGGAGCAACAGGGGTGAAACAGTGTTGTTGAGCACCTGGATTGTCTGTCTATTTGCAGAGATGAAAGGATCGGTAATCAAGTAAAGGCAGCTGACAATATGAAGGACAGGAAGTCCTAAAATTGGCTATTTAACTGTTACTGTGAATTAGAAACAGCAGAATCAGAATAGGTTCGGTTTAACTTCTACTATGCTATATTTTCATTCATACTAAAAAAACAGACTGGTAGGTCCAGATCCAGGTTATAGGTCACACAATAATAAAAAAAAAAAAAAAAAAAAAATTATATATATATATATATATATATATATATATTTTTTTTTTTTTGGTGTGAGCTATAACCTGTGTATATATATATATATCATCATAACAAAATTTATGACTCTCTAAATGTTAAACTGAAGAAAAAAGGGCATGGTGAGGACAGGAACGACACTAAACACATTCAGTGACAAACAAATATCTGTGTTAACTGGTGCTCAAATTGCACAAAAAAAAAAGTGTTATGATGTTAGAATGAAAAGTGTATTTATGCATGCATTCTCAGTCCAGTGTCAGAATAAGAGTCCTTTTACAAAGTCTCTAGTATTATTAAATAATATATTATTGAAATTTGAAATGATTCATGCATAATGGTAGTATCTACGACCAGACAAGCGGTTTGGTAGTATTAAGGTTTTTATTTTATTATTATTATTTTATTTTTATTATTTACCTTATGCTGATTTAAATAAAAATATTTTTATTTTTATTTTATTGTAATACAGTAAAAGTATATGTGAATAACAGAAATGACAAAGAAAACTCAAAACTAAAACATCCCCAAAAATTATGCTAATGACAATTTGAGAGGGAATTGTGCTTAATTTACATAATGAAAATATCACAATCCAAAGAAAATCTAAATAATGAAATCTTTTTTTTTTTTTTACATGTTCTTAACAGCTTCCTGAGATCCGCCCACCTACCAGACACTTTTCTGTATAAATAAATAAATGAAACAGAAGCCTGGAATAATGAATGTTTATTGATTTTGTCGGATAATTTACTACAAATGAAAAACCACTAGAGTAGCAGTATGTTAATGCTACTATGAATAAGTAAACAGCGAAGCTAAATCAAATAACTTCTGTGGCTATAAAAAAGCACACGGCGGAGACTCAGTGGCACAGTTTAGCAGTGCAAGCCCGTCCCGTATGCACGACGTCTCCGTCTCTCAGGCGAGAGACTGTAGCACATGTACGAGGTGGCAGAAAATGACTTTGATCTTGATGCTGATAGCGAAGCGTGCTTTTTTCAACCCCCTTTGGCCTCGAACCATCCTTCCATGCATATGTAGCTGACACAGGCTGTCCCAGACTGGTACTTCCACATCAGTCTCTGAATCTCTTCCCTTGTCTTGTCTCACAAGCTGATGCAAGCCACCTAGAGCAAAGGCTGAGGAACGCGTTCCCTCGCCTCAATGTATTTTCCGTTTATTTTAGAATTGCGTCGTTAGGAATTCAGGAATGTGAAAGACAAAGATTGAGGGCTGATGGGACATGTCTCCTCTTTGAGAGAACACATCAAAATTGGAAGGGTCTGCCATTAGAGACCTTATGTAAAAATGACATGTGACATAACATGCTCACCCTCACAAGGTCGTTCAAAGATATTAATGCTTGTGTGACATTTATTTGAAGAGATTTATGCAGTTTTTGCAATTTCTTCGCTTTTTGCTCGCGGGTTTCTCTATAGAGCTCCCCCTCCAGCTTCGGAATGGATATTTGACAACACTGACGTCAAAACTCGTTGGCGACTGTCCCCCCTCCCATCTTCTCCCTCACTGTAAAAAATTTCTAACCCTCCCAAATCAAAAATTTCAAGTGACCGATAACATCTAAATTTTTCAATTGGCCCAAGTGAAATTCTGTAAATTATAAAATTAAATTTACAGATTTTCACTTGGGCCAATTGAAAAATTTAGATGTTATCGGTCACTTGAAATTTTTGATTTGGGAGGGTTCGAATTTTTTTACAGTGCTCTTTTCAAAGAATCCGCCGAACGCATGGAGCCATGTCCACTGAGGTATGTATGATACACAGAAGGCTAGCATATAAATGTTTAGATAGTGTATGTGTGCAGTGCCGTAAAGCAGTTTGTTACATCGCGAGACCTGATATCACGCGATACCGGCCCGCCGGCCCAAAGTTGTTAAGGTGAGACACTACAGGTGAATAGGGTAAAAATTTTAACTAGCAGATATCACCATGAAACTTTCCCAGTTGATTACCTACATTAAGATGAGAAAAAAACGTATTACAAGTTTTCTGTAATTTAATGTTTAAATATGCAAATCAGGCAATATCTAATCAAATATGCACTAATTTGCATATATTTTAAAAAACGATATCTGAGTATTGGATAAAGCCAGGTTAAAAATTATTTTTTCATTGTGTTCACATATTAGATGGGAAAAAAAATTACAGAGGGATTTATGGATATCTACTTTTGTTATCCTGTAAATCAGAAAATACTGTCAATAGCCTTAAAAAAATGATTTTCGCCATGATTTTTGGAATAAAATGTTATATAAATCAGGCTAGGAATAATATATTTACAAATCCCTCTGTAAATGTCTTCATAATATAACTAGGTGCAAGACTGGACAGTTTGGTGTATATAGGTGCTACTGAAGTGGAGATTTCGGACTTGGAGAATGAGAGAAAAGTCATTTTGAGAAAACGGGCTTTAAAGATTTTTCATCAGCCAATGAGATTGCGCATTCAGCCCTTTTACTTTCACGATTGGTTGCTGATAAAAAGGAAATGACCATATTTGGATCCGACAGGATTGTACACAAGAGAGAGAGCTTCCTAACGGTGCATGTGATGACAGGCTGACGGCAGAGATCGCGGAGCAGCACGTTGATTAAGAACGGGAACTTTTGTTGAATTTATGAGAAATCTACAGACGCAAACAGACAAAGTGTAATAAAATAAAGACCTAAATGTGTATTTCGGACTTTTTTTCAACACAAGTCTGAAAGAAGACATGTTATTGAATACAAATATCCAAAAATCTCAAAATTGACCAGTAAAAAAAAACGATGTTTTTGCCTGCCGTGTCTCGCCTTAAGGGTGGTTTTTCCGCTCACAGGCGCTGGGGGGTGTGAGAAGACCACCATTCAACCCGAAAAAGTCATATAACCATTCCAATGACTCTGAAGCTGTTCAGTTAAGGTAAATTAAGCTAAAAAAAATTGCATAGTTCCCCTTTAAACGTGTTTTGAGATAACAACAGGCTTTTAGCAGGGTTGGTGAACTCAACCCTGTCAAAGTGTGCCTGCTGGGTTATCGAAAACAAACACGTTTTAAAAAAGCCCAAAAGCCCATTAAAATAAAAGTCGAAGTGAAAGTTGTTTGTTTACTTGCGTTTGAGGAGTTGGTGCTGTGTTTTTCCTGTTTTATTGAAAGATTGTGTTGTTTTTAAGATCCCGCAAACAGTCTTTGGTGAGGCTTTTATTCAGAAGAGAATGAAAAGATTTGATTTGACACAGAGAGGGAGTGATAATCTTCTGTTGTATTTTCATTGTAATAGGAGGCTGAACTTGAAATTCCAGACACACCATAAACAAACACCTTTTATTTGCATAAATGAGCACAGTTTAAAAATATAGTTCACACAAAATGGGTATTTTTTCACCATTTAATCACACTCATTCTAATTTAAAACTGTGTTTTTTTACTGTAAAAACAGTTTGTCATGTTAAACAGACAATGCTGGTTTGACAAAGCCTTGTTTGAAGGCTTTGAAAAAGAAGTTTGAAAGTTTATTGGCCTTACAGATAGATAGATGGATGGATGGATGGTTTAACTAGATAAACAATGTTTGTCAAGAGAATGGATTGAGACTTTCTATGGATGGATGGATGGATGGATAGATAGATAGATAGATAGATACAGACCCTTTCCAAAAAATTAGAATATCATGGAAAAGTTTATTTATTTCCATAATTCCATTCAAAACGTTAAACTTCCATAGATTATAGATTCAGGGCCCACCACTTAAACGATTTCAAGTATTTAGTTGTTTATTTGTACATAATTTGGGCTTCCAGCTCATAAAACCCACGAAAACAGGATTTCAAAAAATTAGAATATTACATGAAATCACACAGTAATTACACAGTGATACCATGGTCATTGAACCAGGTTTTGGTTCTTTTGGCAGTGTGGGCAGGTGCAAATCCTGCTGGAAAATGAAGGAAGCATGAAGTGCTCTGAAAATGTCCTGGTAGACGGCTGCGTTGACTCTGGATTTAATAAAGCACAGTGGACCAAAGTCCTCTTTTCTGATGAGAGCAAAGTTTGCATCTCATTTGGAAACCAAGGTCCCAGAGTCTGGAGGAAGAATGGAGAGGCACACAATCCAAGATGCTTGAAGTCCAGTGTGAAGTTTCCACAGTCTGTGTTGGTTTGGGGAGCCATGTCATCGGCTAGTGTTGGTCCACTGTGCTGTCCACTCAACGCAGCCGTCTACCAGGACATTTTCAGAGCACTTCATGCTTCCTTCAGCAGACAAGCTTTATGGAGATGCTGACTTCATTTCTGTCAGGACCACTACCGTCAAATATGATTGACAATTAGCATACAGTTTGGATTGGCGGAATGGTTCCGTTCTGGGCGAGAACTCCCTGCGCATCCATGCAGCCTAGCATGGATAAGAGCAGGGAGAGCAGCAATAATCCCCCTTGGGGTAAACAGAACAGAACCAACATGAAAATTGCAAATATATTTAATTCAAGATTTTAAAAGTACAACATATTCGATAATTGTTCTGATTCAAGGGGAATCAGAATGTCAAATCCTGACTGGGCGAGAGGAGGAGCTGGGGATGGAGGAGGGTAATTCGCTCCTGAGAACGCGATAGCTGCAGATAATACTGAAGGAGCTTATATATGTATACAGTGATAGGTGTCGTATTCCTATAGGTAGATGCGGATCAGCTGATGCGAGCTTGACTAACGTGACCTGCCAGAACTAACGCTATGCTTGATTTTCCAGCAGGATTTGCACCTGCCCACACTGCCAAAATAACCAAAACCTGGTTCAATGACCATGGTATCACTGTGTAATTACTGTGTGATTGCATGTAATATTCTAATTTTTTTAAATCCTGTTTTCGTGGGTTTTATGAGCTGGAAGCCCAAATTATGTACAAATAAACAACTAAATACTTGAAATCGTTTAAGTTGTGGGCCCTGAATCTATAATCTATGGAAGTTTAACGGTTTGAATGGAATTATGGAAATAAATAAACTTTTCCATGATATTCAATTTTTTTTAGATAGATAGATAGATAGATAGATAGATAGATAGATAGATAGATTTTCATATACCAAACATTTCAAATCTCTACTAGTGTAACAGGTTGTTAGTCGTTGTCAAATCCACTGTGAGTTTTTTATATATGCTATTATCAAGGCAGAAAGAAGAGCTTTTATTCAGTTATTCTTTCCCACAATTCCTTCTGGTGTGAGGAATGGGCTATATTCAGGCATTATGCTCAGGTAGAGTTGTGCAACTCCACAGGTAGACAACCTTTGGTCCGTCTCACAGATGTCCTCTCATTTCCTCTCGAACCACCTGGAAACAGCTGGTGGTTTGAGCGCACTCCTGACAGAAGTATCAAACTGATCTGAGATCAGTTCATAAACTTGTTCGTATGTTCAGTTCAGGGATTGCACACTAGAAGCCGTTCTTAGATCGGTTGCAAGTTTGCCGAACAAAGCTCAGAACTGGACAAGCTCATGTGGAGACCAGACTGCCCACATTTCATCCCACCAAGCAGGCTCTATTCCTGGGGTCTGGTTTGACAGCTCCCCTTAAGTGATTCAACTACCTGGTTCTTCAGCGCAGGTGTCAAGGTGGGAATGAGAGAGAACAGAGAGAAAGAATAGAGAGGCATAGAGGAATTGTTCTCTTTTGTTGCCTCAGACATATGGCCGAGTGGTCGGTATTTCCCTTGGGATGCCAGCCCAAACAGAGCTTTGAGGAAGTAAAGAGCTCCAGTAATTCTTCCACAGCTCCCGAGCAACCATCTCAGCTCCCTCTGTGAACCTTTGATATGGAACATTAATCTAGCGTTTGGCTCAACTGTAATCAATCAAGCTTTTGTCCTAAGTATCAGTTTTCTTTTGTATATTTGTTTGGCATCTGTGCAGGATCACGTTTGTCATTGATGTGGCCAGAAATGGGATCAACAGCTTGGCAGAAATTCAGTCTAATTCAAGTCACCATGAATTAAAAATGGACAACTCTTTTTTTTTTTACGCAATTTTGCATTATGTATTATGAATAATTTATACATGCACATACCTTTTTCAAATGAAAGTGCTCTCATAATCTTTAATAAAACAACTCCTCCCTCTTGCAATGACATCTCTTCTCTTCTCTGATGATGTGTTTACTGGCGTGAGGGCGGGACAACCTGTCACTCACATGACATCACACCAATAGCAAACTACAACCATCCAATCAATTCCTAATGCACAGAAGCAAGTCACACCATTCCTTTTTCCTTGTTCAAAAAGTTTCACTCAGATATACGTCACAACATGGAAGAAAATACATTTTAAAAGACATAAAAATTTTCTTTGAACCTCTGATGTATTTGTTTGATTAATCCTTTTGCATCATTTTCATTTTAAATGCATGGATAACATGCACATCTAACATACATTTATTGATTTAAATTGAAGTTCACTTAAAAAGGAAAATTCTGTCATCATTTACTCACCCTCAAGTTGTTCCAAACCTGTATGAGTTTCTTTCTTCTGCTGAACACAAAAGAAGATATTTAGAAGAATGTCGGTAATCAAACAGTTGATGGACCCCATTGACTTACATAGTACCCCCCCCCACCCACCCACCCACCCACCCACTATGGAAGTCAATGGGGTCCATCAACTGTCTGGTTTATTTAAAACAAAGGGGAAAAAAAAGAAAGAAACAAATGCTTGATTTGTGGAAAACTTATGTGAGAGATTAAATGAAGTGGCATATTTGTCACAATCATATTTTTAACAAGAAAACAGCTTGAGGAAACGATGGACCACTTATGTGTGACAAACAACATTAACTGGAACACATTGTAATGTACACTAATTAGGGTAATTACTCTAACATATATAACTTAATTAGAAAAACAGAAAAAAAAAAACAGTACTATTTGACTGAGTCAAACTGATGCATCTTTTCTTTTTCTTTGTTACCGGGATAGGTTGGAGGTGACATCCCAACATGTCAAAATGACCTTAAAGTATTTGATAAATAGTCAAATTGATGAAATAGTGAACCCTAGTAATGAGCAGAAATGTCAAATGTTTCGTAAAGCTCTGAAACATTTATGAATACCGCTTTTTAAAAATGTTTCTAAATTTTGTAACGTCGCAAAATGTAAACAATATTATCGCCCAGCTCTACTATATTTCAATCTATGTTTATACCAGCTTCACTGCATAACTATAATCTCCTGCTTTCTGCATTCACACCCTTTTTGTCCGTTACCTGTTCAGTTATTTCTCAAGGAAAGAGAAGATTATTTTTCAGAAAGGACATAGTCTTGAATCCGGTGTTAGATACATTAACTGTGATAGACATAAATGAGAAAATAAGGCTGGCAGACACACCCCAGGAACATCCATTAGGAGCGATAATCTCCATAAAAGGCTCTTTCTTCCCGCTAGATGATATACTCGGAGCAAAGTGTGCACTTTGAGTGTGGAGTGTGACATTGGCATCTAAAGAGGCGTCCCCGGGCCCCCTGAGGGGACATCTCCCAATTTGCATAAGTAACATCTTGATTTGCACAAAATCGGGCTTCTGTTGTGTTCAATTAACCCACCAGTTCAGGTTGTAATTAAAAAGCTCACGTCTCCTACTGAGCATTAAAATAGGGAGCCAGAAGAAAAATTTATCAGAAGGGGGTAAAAAAAGAGGGAGATTTAAAATATAAACTGCCGTCTCATCATGTTTTCATCAGTTCTGACCTTGGCAATCATGGCTCCTGGGTTCAGGATATCTTTGGAGAGGTGCCACCATATCCATAAGTTGAAAGTTAATAGGGGGAGCATCAGCTGTTCTGTTCCTCTGATGTCGCCCTTGCCAGCTGCTGTACGCGAGTCAGAAAGCTTCTGTCTTACAGCACACAATCTTTACAAGACCACTTGCTTTAAAGGGATTATTTTATGAGAGGAATTATGCAACAATTATGCTAACTAGAGGGCTCTTTTATTTTGATGTTTTTGCTTACGGGTTTGAAACTAGCTAATGGTCAAAGTGTCAGCTTTTTGGTGATTACTAGGCTGCATTCGAGTTCATGTTTTGTCTTTCACTTTTCAGAAGCAGAAAGCGCACAGAAAGCGCTAGCCCATTTAGATTATATTGCTAGAATGCTAATTATTATTATTTTTTTTTTTCAGAGATTACTCGACATGAAAATTAGGCCAGTTTGCTTAGCCTGACTACGTCAGACTTCGTACTTCCGCTCAATTTCAGTTCGCTTCTGTACTCAGTCTGAGATAGCGACCTATCTCCCAGTTTTCCTCCGGCCTCAAAACAGCCGGCCAATCAACGAACAGAGGGCGGGCTGAGAGCCGTGACGTAGACGCTGATTGTACCGTGGATGCGTGGATTTACTTCACATAATCTGGTTTTGATTTCGCATCATACATGTGTTTACAGTGGAAGTTCGATGTGATTGGCTTACGGGTAACCAATGATTTTAAACTTCAGACTTTTTTCTGGGCATGAGCGATGCTCAATTCACAAATGAATCACTCTTTTGAGTCAATTCTGTTCAAAGACTTTATCAAACAAGTTTAAATCGGTTCGCAAATCAGTTTGAATGTTCTGTTCGGTTTCCTGCACGCACTGAATCGTCTGAAGCGCTTTCAATTCACACTCGACTCAGAGTTGTAACAGGAAGATTTAAGACCATCAAGAGCGTTAGATGATTAGAGCGTTAGATCTTTATTAGTTGAACATCTTCGTAAGCTGTCTGTGAATGAATGATTCCACAGGACGATACATTCGATTTCATTACATTCAGGTAATACATTTTACTACCAAACAGATTATTACGCCACGATAGCACTACTACAAAGTATGACATTACTCGTTTTTTGGACATATACATTAATTTATACATTAAATAAGTTACCATTGTCCACAGTTTATGAAATGAACACGCGGTAATGTGTGTGCAGTAATGTGAATGCAAAACTCTGCAGAGTCACTTTATTTCGACATTGTCTAATAATCTAAATGTAGTTGTATAAGTTACTATTACAAACCAAAGGACAGGCAATGATTTTCGGGCTACAGATGACATAAATAATGCTGGTCTCTTCTGTTTTTGTTGCAAAGATAGCCTAATTATGATAATAATAGTAATTTAAATGAAATTAAATTAAAAATATTGAAATAAAATCATGTTATATATATATATATATATATAGATATATATATATTTATATATATGAATATAACCTATGGCTATAGGCCTATATATGATCCGAAGTAACTAACTAGCTTGAGTAGTTTTTTCATTGGATACTTTTTACTCTCAAGTAACTCTTAAGATTATTACTTTTACAATAAGTAGGCTACTTGTACTTTTACTTGAGTACAGTTTTTGGATACTCTACCCACCTCTGAAATTTTTTTTTTTTACTGAATTATTATAATTATTATAATATTATTATAACAATGTTTTGTTTTATTTTATTATTTTATTTTGTATTACTGTTGTATTTCAGCCTTTATTTCCTTGAGAAAATTAGAGGAAAAACTAAAGAAAACTTGTTTTGTCAAGAAAATTTGGCCTCAGTGGGTTTCCGAATGTTTGGAATGTTCGGTTGGGTGACACTGAGAACTTCAGTTCTCTTTCCTTTTCTAGCATGCAAATTAATCAGCAATGCATGTTTTGTGTGCACAAGATTTCTCTCAGCTTCAATTCGGTACTGAAAATCAATGGATCCTCCATGTTTTTTTTTTTTTTTTGTTTTTTTTTTGTGGTCTACACAGGAGCATCAACATAAGTGTGTGACCACACATTAGTAATGTCTGTGAGCTTGCTTTTATTCTTTGGGCTCCTTTATTAAGGACGATAATTCAAACCGGTGTATATTTTTACACTTCCCTTTTAGCCAACCTTGGTTCCTTGCACAATACTACGTAAAGACCTCAAAAGTCTTTTACCATAGTGAACTAGGGCTGTCGCTAAAGATTATTTTGGTAATAGGGTAATCGTAGATTATTTATCGGTTACTTTTTTTTTGCAATAGCGAACAATAGCCTTTAAAGCAAGTAATCAAATGGTTTTATTGAACAACTGTTAAAATACATAATGTAATATACATAATATAAAACTGCAGCGATACGTATAGCAAGTTACATAATAAAACGTTTGCAGATTCAGGGTTGCTTTTAGCGATCAAATGAATGTAAAGATCTAAATATGTATATTATAAAACTAGCAACCATCATCATCCCTCATTTTTTTCGGTAATGTTTAATTCATCAACATTAATATGTATATTCGAAAGTAAGTTCATAATTAGATGGCTGCTCTTTTAATACAGATGAATAAAATGCGGAGTGCACGAGATGAGCGCTGTCCCAAAGAGCGGCGCTTTCCTTGCCCTGCATTTTAAACAAAGCACTTAAAGGACAAACTGTCTAAATTCCTTGATCTAGCAAGAAACATTTGCAATGTCTAGATGCATTTGGTAATTGTCGTGCAAAAGTCTAAGTTTCACTGATGCAATGTTTTATTCATCACAGAACTGTGTGGCTTAGAATATATTTAGCAATTCAGCTCCTCAGAGAGAGAGAGAGAGAGAGAGAGAGAGAGAGAGAGAGAGAGAGAGAGAGAGAGAGAGAGAGAAGCTCTTATTAAAAGCACCATGGGAAGGCTGCTACCTGAAGCTCTGGCCTTTTGCTCTGCTCATAACCAGCTTCCCTTTCCTTAGACCAAGACTGGCATTAGAGAGTCAACAAAAAGGCCAACTCTGGCATAACCTCCTCAATAACTGCCAGACTCATTTACATATGCGTTTTATAACAAGCCTAGTCAGCCTTGTTTGTGGCTTGTGCTTTTTGTTGCTGGCACAGAGGCGAACACCTCCAATTTCACCACTTATGCATGTATACAACACAACACAACGCATTAAATCTTTATTAAGTGCCACAGCCCTGTTGTGACGCTGCTTTTTATGCACCCCCCTTGTAAATTGGAAGTCACTTTTAGTTAGATCATAAAATCACAACATTTCACTGACTTATAATACAGCCCAAAACAGTGTTTTTGTTCATTTGAGAATATCAGTTATATTTCGGTTTTATTTTAGTTATTTGCAGATGTTAAAATAAAGTCATTACAAAGCAATCAAATAATTTTTTTACTTTATTATGATTTCTATTTTATTTATTTATCTTTTATTTTTATTTTATTTTTTTATTCCATTCCATTCATTGCAGTTAATGCAAAATGAAAAGTGTGTATAACAGTATGTTGAAACCTTTGGGTCGCAGAATGCAAAGAAAGTAAAATAAATGGCCCATAAATATTTAACTACTCACATTATACAAATATATAAACACACAATGTCATTATTTTCAGTAGGATGATATTTGCATTGAGTGTAAACAGCTTCGGGTTCAGCAACTGCTTAAACATACATTACTTTTTCTTTTTGTTTGTTTAATAATAAATGAAGAATGTCGCCCGCTCCCTTGGGTACATATCAAATCACTGCGTCTCTGGATTTGAGAACTGTGCATGCTCTTGTGATGCCATCAGGCAATCAACATTGTCATGATGTCATTTTCCAGCTCTAGAATGATTAGTCACATCATGGCATTTACAGCTCATTTGATTGGTAGATCATCCAAAGGTTGCTTCATTTAATTTGTGTTTATATACACATGCACGCTTATACACACTAGTGTCAATAGAAGATTTCGAATTGCATGCCAACCAAGCAGCTGCCATTGAAATGAATGCTAACAGATGTCTCTCTCTCTCTCTCTTGTTTGTTTTTTTCTTCTTCTTTTTCACAAAACAGATTTATAGTTTGTGTAGTGCTCATCAGACTTCACCTCCCCGTCTGCCTGTCTTCCTAAGTTTCACAGTCTCTCTCTTCATTTCTCTGTTTGTCTCCTCCTTTCCCTCCATTCTATTTGTGCTGATTTCAGCGTAAAGTATCAGCATTAAAGTGCTCTGTCTCCATTGGTAAGCCTCTGGCAAGCTTCCTGGGCCAATTCTCCCTGACATAGACCCCTTTAAAAGGCTCCTTTTATAGTGAGGCTGGGGAGATGCAGACAGGACTGTGTGTGTGTGTGTGTGTGTGTGTGTGTGTGTGTGTGTGTGTTTGTACAAGAAAGAGAGAGAGAAATGCAGAGACAAATAATTAGACACAGATAGATGAATATGTGAGATGGCGTTCCCTGAATAGCACGTCAAATGAAATGTAATCAAATCAAGGTGTGAATATTTTTAGTGATGTGACATTAGATGAGTTTTGTGTGGATGATAACCTTGGTGGGTTCAGTGCAGCTGTTTCACAATTCCAGCTGTTACTAACAACTGATATTTGATTAGTAGCTCTTTACCATGTTTATCAAGAGTTTTAGTCCAAATTTCCCCTTCCACTCCAAACACAAAGTAGCATTCGTAATGTATATTATTCATTAAAAATGGACCATGAATCAATGCTTCAATGAAGAACCTTTACCATTCTTTGCACAAAAGGTTCCTTATAGTGGAAAAGGTGTCTTTGAATTATTGAAATGTTCTTCAAACTATGAAATGGTTCTTTTAAGAAATGTTAATTAAAAGGTTATTTGGGGAACCAAAAATGGTTTTATGGCATTGCTACAAAAAATAAAAGGTTATTTTTAAGTGTGAAAAACACTGTTCATACTGTAGATATTTAGGGCCCTATTTTAAGGATCTAAGCGCATGGTCTAAAGCGCACGGAGCAAGTCCACTTTTGCTTTTAACGACGGGAAAAATGGTCGGCGCACCCGGCGCATGGTCTAAAAGGGTTGTCCCTATTCTCTTAATGAGTAATGGGTGTGTTTTGGGCGTAACGTGAAATAAACCAATCAGAGTCTCATCTCCCATTCCCTTTAAAAGCCAGTTGCACTCGCGCCGTGGCGGATTCGCTATTTACATGACGGAATTTGCAAACGGAAAAACTGAACGCATCTCCAGAGAGGAAACGGATCTTGTTGTGCTCGAGGTTAAAGCGTGCAAGCAGAACATCTACGGGACAAGCCGGATTCCACCATATCTTTATGTACACAGCAATAATCTTTTACATTGTAATCCTTTTATTTTTAATATTTGGCATGTTTGTGTGCTGCTGCGCATCCCTGTGTGTAATAAGCAGAGTGTACGTGTGTGGACCTGCTATTAGGTGCACATTACTAACACGCTCTTTAAATAAAAATAAATAAATACTGTGCCATTGACTTTAGACCAGGTTTTTGTTGGTCAATGGCGCAGTCTAAATAGCCTCAAAATAGCAACGCGCCAACAATGCGCCTGAACACATCTCGTTTTCAGACAAGCAGCCCATGGGCGCAAATTGCTATTTAAAGAACGTGTTGCAGTGCGTAAAAATGATAAATGCGTCAGACTGAAACTAGCAAAAAACACTTGCACATTGCGCCGGGTGTATGATAGGGCCCATAGAATCAGATATTAAATATCTTGAAGAAAACCTTCAAACAAAGCATCTTGTCCAGAAAAATCAACGTAGTCATGACATTACAAGGTAGATGTAGTTTTGCACTCTTTTGCTGCTACTTATTGCGAACCATTTTGATTGGCTGTGTTATGTGATTGATTGTATCATGTCATGTCCTGTTCTCACCGTCATTGTGGATACAAAAATTGCTGGAATTGTCTTGTTAGAACATGGTGTTCTATATTTGTACTTACTTGTATTAGGTCTACTTTTCTTCTTTTTTTTTGGAAAAAACTTTTTTGTACTTTTCTACTTTTGTAAACTTTTGACTTCCAAAGCAAAAAAAAAAAAAAAGTTCTGTTTACCTCTTGATTCTTTTTTTATTTTTATTTTTTAGCATTTTAATTTAGAGTTAGGTTATTTTAATATATCAATAACAGTTTATTAATACTATTTTAGTCATGCTGCGGCCCCCTAGTGTGCTCTGGTCCCTTGAGAACCAGTGGTCTATTTTCAGACTGATTTGCGATTGTGATTGTGATTTTGAACTGCGTTAATCATCATGTAGAGGCTCCTAAGATGGTTGCATTGAACGTTGACTCTTGCGCAGCTGACAGAAATCAAGACGTGCGCTGAATGTCATGACAAGGGTAAAGTGGCTCTGATGCAGAGAACTAGCCTTGCTAGCACTAATACACTGTTGTAAATAAAGATCATTGGAGTACGTTTTACAAGAAAATACCTAGTCTTACAATTTCATGTTTAATTCAATATTTTTCAATTGATTTTTTACATATTTAAGTAGATCCTACACCAAATGTTTTTCAGTGTATGTCCTTCTGGAAATGTAGTTGCAAATTGATAGAGTGCAGTTGTGCTGTATTGATTCTAGTAACACATTCAAATAAGGTTGTGATCTGACTCAGTGTTACTTCGACAGTACATTACAATTACACATTCTAGAATCTTATTATAAAGCAGTGGTGTTCTTTTTAGACAGCTGTTATGAGGTCGCTTGGAATTAACATTCAACACCAACCGGCACTGTAAAAAAGTAAAAGTGTGCACATGTGGCAGTCTCGATAATTACCCATTAGGCTTTGGGCTATTTTATTTGATTTAGTGTTATTAGCGGCTATATGAGAAGCTTTAGCGTTAGAGCAAGTCATTGTGTTTTCACTGAGCATGACTTTAGGTAAAGATCCCGATTTAGATTTTAAATTAAGCCATCATAACCAGGTTTACCATCTGTCTGTGTCATTCACACTTACTTGCATTACAGGTTATGCTGCATTTGGGTGAAAATTACTACAATTACTATACATTTATTCAAGGACATACTGTATTATCGTTAATATTTACCAGTATGTGTATGCAACAAATTCCAATCCATGCTAAACAGTTTTCCCTTTAAGCCTGTCATAGGCCGCAGGTGTTGTGCTGATGTGTTTGAAATACACTTAAGGCCCCCCTCTTGAAATCTTCTTCGTTGTTATGGTTTCAGGGGCTTGACTTAATTTTTCACTGACAGTGCATTCGTTTTTAGGACCTGCATAAACCTCTGCGGCTTTTCCTGAGATGTACATGTGCACTAGGCCATCTGTTTATACATAAATACTTTTATCGCGTCACATTAAACACTATTTATTCAACCTTGACCATCTCAACTCGTTCCTGTGGCCATGGGCATTATGCTACTGATGTACTCTTCCTTTGACTTCTTTTCTTCTTCTTGTTAATGTTCTGTAGAAAGAATCCAAAAACTTCTCAAAAGCGCGTCTTTGCTGTTCGGAGAAGTTTTCTAGCTTTCTTCTCAGGGTCATATTTCAGGGTTTGGAATATTGATGTTTTGCAACGCAATGTCTTCCAGAGTTTTCAATTGTGCCCGTCAGTTTAGGAATTCAAAGACTAGCCATTAAAAAACAGATGTGAACGTAAATGAGATGACGATTCAAGCTGAACGACAATTATGAGTGGAGCGTCACAGCTGGTGATTTGGATGAGGATCTTCATTCTTAAGACAAAGAAGTGTCAAAGAATCATGAACATGGTGGATTTGTGCAGGGTTGTGCACATTATCTGGGTGAGTAAAAGGTGATGTAAGGTATGTTTGCTTTATTATAGAATAGAATGCATATAAAGTCCCCGCTAACTGACAGACATCGCTGAAATAGAGAGATCACTGCTGTCGCTGTGACAGCCCTAGACTCTAAAAATAGTCAAAAAGTGTCAGCCCTTGTTTAGCTAATCAGTAAACAACAGAATCAGAAACACTCTTTGCCTGTGAATCATTTTGAACATTTGGGTTTTGCTGAGATCCAAAGATGTCTATAATACATGGAGTGAGTTAGCAGTTAGCATTCCCAAACAGTGTTGGGGAAAGTTACTTTCAAAAGTAATGCATTACAATAGCCGCTTTCCGACCAAGTAGTTCTAGGAACTTAGTTCTAGGAACTGTCCACTTCTAAACAGTTCTAAGAACTACTCTCCCCTAAACTCGGTTTTGCTGTTTGCGTTCGCACTGGCCAAGTGGCCATAGGAACTGGTAGGAGGGGTAATAAGGGAGTGACGCAAGCACGGTGACTTTTATTTTGGCGGCGCGACGGACCTTTATTTTGGCGGCGCTGAGAACGCCAGAGCAAACAATGCTCGCATTCTCTGTGTTTATTAGTTAGCGATCTGTCTAACAGTACTGTTTAATATGTTATTAGATAGAACTGTTATAGAAAGTAGACAGTATATGAAAAAAAGGTTATTAGCCGATGCCGTGTGGTTGACGTCCAGTGTTGCTAGCTGGGCAGATAAACATAGTCATGTTTGGCTTGGTCCCCTCAAAGTTGCGTTGGATTTTCTCTTCAGCATAAAGGTTTAAAGACCCATCTATCACTGTTTTCCATGTTTGTATAGTTAGTTTATGGAGTAAATATATAGGCTATAATCTGTGTGTTTACATTCTAGCTGTTTTAAAAATGGCGGGTGCTGGTGTTCCGCGTGCGTTCGGTCAATCAGCGTACACTAACGTCACGGATAGTTCCTATAGTGCTGGTTTAGACCCTACTCTGAAGTAGGACCCAAATTAGTTCCTACAAATGGAGTTCCTAGAACTAAAATCGTTCCTAGTTCCTGCGGTGCGAACAGGCCGACATCCGGGTACTTTAGCCAATAGTTCTAGGAACTGTGAAAAGGTTCCTCCGGTCGGAAAGCGGCTAATATTAGCCTGGGTGCCAGCCCGAACCCCGCCCACAACATTTTATGGTCGGGAAGTTCGGTCTGGACTCGATCCGTTGAGGAGTAATTATGCTCGGCTCCCAGAAGGCCGAGCCAATCAAATTGTCAGGGTGGGCTTTAATCGATGATGGACAGATGATCTGCGGTTACGTAATCACCCACGTCACCAAAGAGCGCTTGGGTTGAATTGGTTTTCAACAAAGATGACTGCAGCAGGAGAATTGAGATGTTTAGATTCCGCTATCGCGTCTGTTATAAAAGAAATCGACAGCGCATTCATTTTAAAAGACGAACAGAGAACCGCAATCAAGGCATTTGTCGATCGGAAAGATGTGTTTGCCGTCCTTCCTACGGGATTCGGCAAAAGTTTAATTTATCAGCTGACTCCGATGGTCGCTAAGATGGGACGCAATGAAAACCCTGTGGTCATTGTGGTTTCTCCTTTGGTCGCCCTCATGGAGTGCTTTATTATTACTTTACTACTTCTTCCTGCGTGTATGCAGTTGAGCTCTGTTGACAGCTATGCGTCGTTCACTGCGTTGCTCTGATTGGTTGTAGGTCTATCCAATTGAGTGCCACATTCGAAGTCAGGCTATTGCAATATTGCATTACTTCATAAAAAGGTAACTACCTGTGTTACTTAGTTACTTTTTATGGAAAGTAATGTTACGTTAATTTTGTGTTACTTTTTAGTTTGTTTGTTTTTGATAACAAAAAAGTACTTTTTTTTTGGCAAATGTAAAGGCCCTTTCACAGCCAACAAACCTCAGGCTATAGGAATTTCACACCTGTACAGTAGAGGGCGCTGCTCAAGCCTTTTTAGCTGTGCTGCCATTCTGGATTGCAGAAGAACAGGAAAATAAATCAAAATAAACACAAATGTAATATTTATCTAAAGTCTTTTTTTTGGTGCTTATTAGTATGGTTGAATTGGATCATCGGAGGTAAGCGGCAAAGACATTGGTTAATAAAGTGAGATTAAATACATAAAGTATATTTGTGTAATTTAACATATTTAATTATTGCAAGGTTTACATTTCACTGTTTTTATTCATTTTGAGGAACACTGAATCTGTTTTTGTGCTAGCCCTTGCCCTTTTGAAGCGAGAAAAGCATCTTCTCGACATGTTGACAACACTAACCAAACTCTTCCAGGCCTCTGCCCCAACTACAGTGTTTGACGGCAGGGCGAAGTGGAAGTTGTTCGCCGGGAGCCAGTGAAGACCATAGGTGTTATGCAAATTTGTTACATTGTTTCATAGTTATGTAACAAGAAGTGAGACTGGAATTCAGAATCGATTCTTTTACAGAAGATCTTTTACATTCACAAACAGCTATATTACACACTACATGAAAGGTAATAACCCCCAAAACATAATAGGGGTACTTACTGTATTGCCTTTGGTTTAAATAAGGTGTTGGGAATGGTAGGAAATACTGTCTCTGTAGGCAGCTAACTAGGTTTTGCTACACTCCAAGAATCGCACTCTTTGTACTCTGTCAAATGCTTGTTGGACCAGGGCTGTGGAAGTAAAACGGATGAGAGTTGGACAGATGAGATATGAATGGTTGACATCTGCACAGTAATATATAGCAGGGAATTGAAAATTGCATCTAAATGGAATACTAAGCCTGCTAGGAGCAAGATCTGCTGAATTCTGACCTTGTGTTTTACCGTGGTCATTGAGAAATAATGAGATACCTGCTATGCGCCGGTCACATCTGATTCTTAGCGAAATGGCACCTAATACAGCTCCATAAGAGGAATTTCACAGAGCGGAGAAATTTGCCGTCGTGGCACAGAAGCGAATGGAATGAAAAAGGGCAAAAGAGAAGGGAGGCGTTTTGGGTGCGTAGTCTGCCTATACATCTTTATCATAGATTGTGTGTTTTAAATAGGTTCACAGGATAGTCAAGCCTGTTTTCTAATATTCAGAGCACAATCTTATGGTCAGACTATTCATTATCTCAATCCTGGTGAAAAATGGCAGGGTCACTAATAGGGCAGTGCAATATAATCACAGTGCTGGGTCAGGTTGTTCGAGAACAGTGATTTTGAATTGCTTACTTATATAACAGCAGCTATCATATCTGCCAGGCTGCATTTGAATGGATGCTCGCTCTGATTTAGTGAGCCCCGATGCTCAAGGATACATTATCTATATTGATTACATCAATGTAGATGGCAGTCACTCAAAAGAAGCATTATCTTGATAAAAACGTGTGAGGAAAAACCCTCTTAAAGTCCAGAGCTCTGGCACACGCCCAGAATCGTCCAGTCGCACAGACCGACACAAAATGAGAACATAAATGGGACTTTAAGTGCATGTCAACAAATTATGCCACAAAACTCTGCTTTCTGAATGCTGCGATGGCAATGCTTCAGTTTATATAGCATTGCAACGCACAAATTCATGGCCGGGTCAAACCGCAAATAATTTGGCCGAGCGGGTCTTTTAATGCAAATATATTCACAACATTAAGTAAAGGTACGGCATTCAAAATGACTGTTCGTGATAGAATTCATTCTATTTATGTCTTTTTACATGTCTGTGCCTTAGACGAGCATTAATTGGTCCCTGTTTTACGTTTTTTCCTGCATAATGAAAAATCTGCTCATTATTTCTGTCCTCTGGAGATTCATTTATGGAATAATGTGCTGAAATTTTATATGAGGTCACAGGGTTAAAATTGGGAAATACATGCTGAAATGACCCAGGTCTTGATTTCTCCACTTACGATCAGTATACAGGGAAATATAGCAACACTGATTTCAGATCAGCACAGAAATTCAGTACAAAGCCTCTTACGTAAGTTATAAGACACTAAGTAAGTAATACATATAAAATAAATCTTACCAACCTCAAACTTTTATATATATTTATAAATATTATAAATATATATAAAAGTTTGAGGTTGGTAAGATTTATTTTAAATGTATTACTTACTTAGTGTCTTATAACTTACGTAACTTAGTGTCTTCTGCAATGCTAAACCTTTCAGCAAAAGTTCTTTCTTTGAAAAGTTTTGCTTGCTTTTTTATTTTATTTGTTTAAACATGTTGTATAATGCAAAGACATCCATACATTTTTCAGTTGTGGCATAAGCAGCGAACAACTTTTTCTGACTTTTATATAAATATATGTTTCAGCCGAGGTAACCTTTCTAAAAACTTACTTCTGTAACATCTCACAGACTTTTTGCGGATCTCTTCCAAGCTTCAATTTCCCCTGAAATGACCCTCACGTCCGCACTCTCTTTCATAATCACACTCCCTCCAGCATCCACTTGATGAGAGCGCAGAATTGCTGATTCCCACCATCGCGCACTAGCGTGGCCCTGCATGACACCACTAGATGACCAGGCATCAACGTTCAGCCAGAACACTCTGGATTGTCCTGTTATTTTCATGTCGCATACAGTCTGGCATGACAGTAAATGGAAGGGAAGGGATCTTTAAAGCAATGAAGGGGGTCTTCTCTGATGGACCCTGACGGATAAATTCTTCCCTCGGATTCTGACTCTATTTCTGAACATCAATACTAAACGCAGCCTGCCACCTGACTCCGATGGGAATGAGTGGAGAAGGAAAGCAGATGAAGAGGCACTTGCACAGCCTCACAAGATGGTGCAGCTGTGTTGTACATGTGCTGAACAAGACAGCCGCATCAGCGGCAGAACTTGTATGATGTCTCCAGGCTCATGGATACTGCAGACAGACTGAGAAGAGAAGAGAAAAGGAAGGATCTAATAGCTTAGGAGAAGAGCTCATCTGTGTTAAAATGTATCTTCATTTTGAAGGGATAGATCACCCAAAAATGAAACTCTTGTCATCACTTGCCCTTGTTGTTCCAGACCTGTGAGTTTCTTTTTTTCTGTTGAACACAAACAAAGTTATTTTAAAGGTGCATTAAGCAACTTTTCATGTTAAAAATACCCGTTTTTCTAACCCATACATGCTTAAACAATTGCCTGATGGGCTGAATGAGCCCTTCTATGATCACTGCGATTGCCTCTATAATCCTGTACAGTAAAATAAATAAGAGGGATTCGGGACGGAATCGACTGGGCGTGACGTCATGCGCGTTCACGCTCACCTGGCTATGTCTGGCAGGTTTGTGTATTCGCCGCCATTATCCGCATCAGTGAAGACAACTCAAGCGACTTTTGCAAAAGTAGAAGATGGATTCAAAGAGACCGGCTTCTAGTTCGTCCCAAACCCCAACGCAAACTCCACATAACCGCGTGCACAACTCTGGTTGCAGTTTCGCGTGTCGCCAGAAGGGGGTTCTGCAAAACTCAGAGACTTGCGCAATGCACCTTTAAAGCTACACTGTGTGAAATTTTCCCCCATCTAGCGGTGAAATTGTATATGACTACCCAGTGAATATTAGTTTCTGTTCCTTTCAATTTCGAGGGCGTTTTAACTCCTACGGTGGCCGTATTATTCCAAGATTAACATGGCTTCCAGTTCGACTTCGTCCAATTGCGCCTCTAAAACTATCACCTGTGATCCGTCGCAGCACAGATTTATGTTACAAGGTAAACAATACTTTTTCACCATTGACGTGAGGAAAAATAACGCAAGTTATACTAGAGGTCGTTCTGGCGTTATGCACAACCATGCTATGGTTAGACAAGCAACTATAAAACTTCGAATTTACACAAATAGGCTGAATTACCTGTCGAGAAGAAAGCAGGCAACTTCGGCGTCCGTTTTAAAACCGCTCTTTCCATCTGGGAAAAGTTACTCCAGTATTGACTTTGGTCTTGCTGATTTGCCTGTCGCGTTGACGTTTTAATTCTCTCTTTCGCTTCCTTGGCGACTCTGCTACATGTCCTCGAAAATAGGCGTGATCCTCCATCAGCAATCTTTCAAATCTGCCGGCAATCGCGAGTAATCTCCCCCTCGCATTCGTCTCTGTGTCACTGAGTGTAAAGCGCGAAAGGCGAAGCTTGAATTTACAGTTATGTCCCTCTTTGGCTAATGTAGTTTCAAGATGGAGGGGCAACATGGCGACCGGCATTCGAACCCCTCACCCGTATGTACTTTCAATGGCAGATTATAAACTTACGAGAATACTTTTATTACCTGAAAGAAGTAAATATACATTAATGAGCACATATATTTTTGAAAGAACTAAGTGTTTTTTGCTAAGAATCAACTAAAAAAATACACAGTGTAGCTTTAAAGAATGTTGATAACCAGACAGTTGACGATAGCCATTGACTTTCATACAAATATTTATTTTTCCTATATGGAAGTCAATGGCTACTGTCAACTGTTTGATTATAGTGAAAGACTCTGGATGTTTTGGCCGAAAAAAAAATCAAAAGGATGTGACGGTTACACACGCTCCTGAGAGTCTCTCTTCCGTTCCATGACACATGAAACAAATGCTTATACAATGTTCAGGATAATGTCGAAACAGCCATTATTAACTGTACTTTCAATGTGTCATGCAAAGAAAATGGATCAATTCAAACTATAGTCTCACATAACTGGACCTGTCTAGTCTATAGTCTCAAATATACCTTTTAATCAAACTATCATATCATTTTAATGACCTCATCTGTCGACATGATGCAGGTGAATTGCAAAGCTGGTGCAAACATATCCACATATCAATGCTCAGATGCTTTCTTAATGGCTGCTTTCTTTCCGCTGTCATTTTTGTTGTTTATTTTGTTATTGAGAGAGAAGTGCGCAGCACATATTTACATATTCATCTAAACAGCGCTAACAGCAGTGTGGACGGCGTCTCTGTGTTCGCTAACAGTATAAGAAGAACGAAAAAGAACTTTGTATATCAGGGCATTGAATCATGTTCAATCTCTTGTTCGTTACGTGAGCACGAGTGCGAGAACTAGCAATAAGTTGCTGGCTGCAGTTCACTTAATGGCCACCGGTGTCGCTAATAACAAGGGTTTCTGACATCTAGCTCCTTTAAACTTAAAGGGATGGTTCGGAGTAATTTCGACCTTTGCACCATGACCTCAAGCCAAACACCCCCCAGAAGCCTTTTTTCCCTTGGTCGAACATTATTAAAGTTAGAGTTTATTTAGAGATATCAGCCGGATGGCTTAGTGCAGGCGCTAATGGAACCTAGGATGTATCTCGTAAATTACCCCACTTATAATGCCCAGAATGGTACCAAACTTCTACAGTAGTACAAATAGGTTCTGTACTCATAAAACGAGGCATTGGAAAGTTTGTAAGTACATCAGGAGTTTATTTAAATAACACTTGCCTGATGACTAATGCTACTGCTAACCCGGACGTCGAGGTCATTTCAGTGATTTGGGAAAAGCACGTAAAAGTCCTGGCAGAAAGCGATGCATAAGGATGTAGTGTAACGACGCCCATTTCCAAGAATGCACTAATATTTTGTTGGTAGTACCAGTTTGCAACAATTATTAGTTAACACTAAGTTGTCAACACAATAAAATAATAAAAAAAAAAGTTGGATATACTGGCTTTCTGCCAGGACTTTTACGTGCTGTAAAAGTTTGGTACCATTCTGGGCATTATTAGTGGGGTAATTTACGAGATACATCCTATAGGTTCCATTAGCGCCTGCACTAAGCCATTCGGCTGATATCTCTAAATAAGCTCTAACTTTAATAATGTTCGACCAAGGGAAAAAAGGCTTCTTGGGGGTGTTTGGCTCGAGGTCATGGTGCAAAGGACCCTAGGTTGATTTTACTCCGAACCATCCCTTTAAAATAAAGAATGCATCTGTGGTACAGACTCCTTACTGTTTGACTGCCCTATAGTGAAAAATATACCAAAATGTATATAAAATAAATGTATTTCATACTAAGTATACTACAAGTACTGTTGCCTTTGGCTTGCTCAGTTGGGGATATTTTGGGGATATTTAATTTGATTTTATCAATTAATAAATTCCACTAGAAACAAACCTTGTTGTATTATTTTAATTTAATACTGTGAAGCTGCTTTGATACAATCTGTATTGTGAAAAGCGCTATACAAATATACTTGACTTGACTTGACTTGACAAGTCCATTAACATTTTTACTGACACATTGCTTGAGACTTACTGATATAATAAATATATTTAAACTTTATTTGGAGTACTTATTTATTGCACAATGCACATTTCTTAATATTAAGCCTTGTAAGGATAGTGTGATCTCTATGTAATATCAGTTTTTAAATGCAAGATTTTAAGTGCACTTAAAGCATACTTGCAATAGTTCCATTTTAGCACAATCAAATATAAATATACTCAAGTATATCTTTAGTTGGACCTCAGCACTATTTCTAGATAACTTAAGTACATTAAGAACAAAATTAGTTGTTCCAATTTAGCAGACTTTATATAATTTTAGTATACTAAAAGTACAATTGCAGGGTA
This sequence comes from Rutilus rutilus, assembly GCA_021464565.1. Taxonomy (NCBI): domain Eukaryota; kingdom Metazoa; phylum Chordata; class Actinopteri; order Cypriniformes; family Leuciscidae; genus Rutilus; species Rutilus rutilus. The sequence goes on from JAJAQA010000002.1 coordinate 25,631,750, forward strand.
TTTATGTTAAGTACAAAATATGTAAATGTCTTTGTAGTACTTACATATAAGCATAAAATAAATGTATTTCAAATATATTTTAGCATATACATTTTTCACTGGTGGTGCCATTATCTCCAACATCATCGGGAATAAAAGCAATAAATTCAATAACTAAAATGCATATATAATATTTTGGTAAAATAATCATTCAGGTATCGGTCTAATGACTGCTTGAGGTATAAGTGTTACAGTACAATGAACACTTCAGACGTTCTGCTCCTTCGTGTGTTTCCTTCTCCATGAAGTCTCTGGCAGGTTTTAATCAGGTCCAGCCTCGCTCACAATTTATTTTTCTCCAAGCCAAGTCAATATATTAGCATATGATTAATTACTCTCTTTAAATACGCAGACAGTGAACTTGATGAGGTTTGCTAATTCCAAATGCTGATAAGACCAAACAGAAGAGATGAATTGCATCGTAGGTAAACCTGTCAAGCATTTGCTTTTTTTCCAGTGATAAACACATCTTCAGGATATCCAAATATCATTATGATACACTGCTTTAATCCAGCTGGAACTGTGTGTGTTATTTTATTGACAGCTTTCTTTTTGTTCGCATTACTTGGACAGGAAAACATTCAAAGATTTGTTTGTTTGTTTAGTAAAAATGAACATATCAATAAAAACTCAAGACAAAAAAAAAAAAAAAAAAGAATCGTACACTGTTTTGGTATCCCTAGTTACACATGTTGTGTTTTTAGGATGAACAAAATTTGTTAAATGTTATAATATAATAATGAAAATAATACAACCTTGCAACTTTAGGAGCTAAACTGGCAAGTTAATGCTAAGTGATACATTACTTTACCCTGGACTGCCACGGGTGCCTATGGAAGCTTGTTTCCGCCTCAGAATAAAAAAATAAAAAAAGCTAATTGCGACTTTTTATCTCACAATTCTGACCTTTTTTTCTCACAATTGCGAGTTTAGATCTCACAGTTCTGACTTTTGGGAGTTCTGCGAGTTATAAAGTCAGAATTGCATGATATAAAGTCGCAATTGTGTTATGAAGTCAGAATTGCGTTGTGCTATAAAGTCAGAATTGTGAGATATAAACTCGTAATTGCGAGAAATAATTGCTTATGTTTATTGTGTAATGTTTATATCGCAATTCTGACTTTATAACACAATTGGGAGATATAAAGTCAGTATTGCGTGATGTAAAGTCGCAATTGCGTGTTATAAAGTGACAATTTTTATTTATTTTATTTTATTTCTTTGTTTATATTTCGCAATTCTGACTTTATAACACGCAATTGCGACTTTATATCATGCAATACTGACTTTTTATCTCACAATTCTGACCTTTTTTTCTCACAATTGCGAGTTTAGATCTCACAGTACTGACTTTTGGGAGTTCTGCGAGTTATAAAGTCAGAATTGCGTAATATAAAGTCGCAATTGTGTTATGAAGTCAGAATTGCGTTTTGTTATAAAGTCAGAATTGTGAGATATAAACTCGTAATTGCGAGAAATAAACGCTTATGTTTATTGTTTAACGTTTATATCGCAATTCTGACTTTATAACACAATTGGGAGATATAAAGTCAGTATTGCATGATATAAAGTCGCAACTGCGTGTTATAAAGTGACAATTGCGAGATATAAATTTGCAATTGCGAGTTTATATCTCGCAATTCTGACTTTATAACACGCAATTGCGACTTTATATCATGCAATACTGACTTTATATCTCGCAATTCTGAGAAATACAGTCAGAATTGCGAGATGTAAACTCGTAAATAAAAAAGTTGCAATTATCTTTTCAAATGTTTTATTCTGTGGTGGAAACAAGCTTCCATATGTGCCTCCTCATGAAAAAACAAAACAAAAACAAAGCTGTTCATCCTTATTTTCAACCTTTTTTTCTCTTTCCACAGTAGTCATATATTTGTAACAGAGTGTATTGCAAAGCAGCAGCTTTTGTGTGAGGAAGTTTGCTGTGCCCCTTTTCTCGTCAGTAACTTTGAAGCCATAAAATAGTTCTGCCTATCTGTCAACACTTCCTCGGTTTCTACATATCTCCCCTTCTCACTCTCCTTCCTCTGTCTATCTCTCCGCATCAGTGCTCCATTCCCCACCCCTGCGCTCCGCTACACAGCATCCCACTCTTAATCCTCTTTCCGAAGCCATCCAGCCTTGCAGTCTCGCTCCTTCAGTTCTTAAGTGACAATATTCCGTAAACATGAATGTACATAACACAGAGGCTTACGATTCACCTCAGGTTGTACGAATCTGCTGGTTACTGTAACATGAGTAGCGTTTGGGGCTCGAGTGATGAATAACTCCTCTTCCTCCTGCATGGTGAGGCTCTGTTAATTTATGCATTAAGTTGGACAGGATCCAGTTCAGAAATTTTCCAGTGGCTCTTAGACATCAGGATAGGCTCAAATCATTTTCCTGAGAGTAATTGGAGGGTGCGAGGAAGGCCATTAATGCGGCGAGGCTAGAGAAACAGAGAGCCAGTGATCAATCAAGCGCATACAAGCTGTGGGGTCCATACGCAACAGCGCTCATTTTCATCGAAAGCTTTTTAATAGATGTTTGTGCTACAGATGAAACGGTTAATGGTTTGACGATAAACCACAATTAAATTGTCCTAACCAAACGCGATGCAATAAGATTCCAGCGCCAAGCAGTTTGTCTCGTGATAACGAGACCTGACAAAACCAATCAGAATCACAGCCAATCAGAAGAGTGTGTGGGCGGAGCTCACTATCACAGCCAATCAGAAGAGTCTGTGGGCGGAGCTCACTCTGCAAGTGCACTGCACTCGCAATGAAATGTATAAGTGCATTATCAAATTCATAAATATTACATCATTTTTACATTATTAAATTACATACTGAGTGACTGAAACAAGCTTTATCATAGAATCAGTGGCGGAACTAGAGTTTTATACATGGGGTGGCCAGGGGGTGGCCACTGCTACTTGCGGGGGTACACAGTACACACACACACACACACACACACACACACACAGAGTGGAAAAGCTTATGGAAGGAATTGGGTCACTCTGTTTGTGTCTATAAGTGTTGAACATCCAAAATATTTGCAGAAAACAAAGCTGAAGCACCAAGGAGATAAGATACCGTAGCATGTGTCTGTTATGAACTGCTGCATTTATTTACAAAAAAACCTCACATTTACAAAATGTAAATTAGATATAGCAGGCATCAAGCAGACATGTACTTGAAAAATGTAAACAATTTTATTGCCCATCAATATAAAATCTTATCCTAGGAAGATTTAATACAACATAATTCTTTCATTATAATAATTTATAATTATTCTTTCTAATTATAATTATTTAATTTATAATTATTTCTTTGTGTTAATTTTTTGGTGAACTATCCTTTTAATCTGGCAAAATCTTCTCACCTTAAATTCCTGAATTTGGTATGTGATTGACCGCCTGTGTCTGGTAGATGCTCTGAGCTGTTGCTGGTCCTGAAGTCTGACCACACTGACTCTGACTAGCCAGTGGTGATGCAAGGGCTGGGGTCTGTTTGCATCTGATCTGCCTGTTAGTCCAGTCATTTTAAGGCAAAATGGGGGTCAACCTTGAACAAATTGCAACAGAAGCAAACTCAACTGATTTTGTATCCTCAATATGTTCTAAGTAAGGAAAAACAAGTCCCGAAGAATCCCATTAGGGGAAAGTTTCGAAAAAGACCCAAATATAGCCTATTCTTTCTCTCGCATGAATAGGGTAAAAATTGTAACCTTTAGATATCACCATGAAAATTACTGAATTGATTACGTACATCAAGACAAACAAAAAATGTATTACAAGTTTTTTTTTAATTGTTTGTTAACATGGACAAATGGTGCATAATCTAATTATGTATGTGCTAATTTGCATAAATACCACAACAGATCTAAACATTGGGTATAGCCAGGTGAAAATGTCTTGTTGAATCTTGTTGACATATAACTGTAAAATACTTAATGCTAATGTCTGAATGGAACCCATTTAGGCTACCCATGAGCATTAATACATAGAAGCAGGAAGTACTTTAGAAACCAGCCTTTATTAATTTTTAAGAGATGGGGTTTGGGGCTGGGTCTGTGGGACTGTTTCTGGGGGACGAGTCTGAGGGAAGAACAGGAGACAATGGTAAGGAGAATGCAGAAGACAAGAGGCAGGTAAAATAAAAAGTAAATCCCCAGAAACAGTTTTCAAAACTTTCCTCTAATAGGATTCTTCTGGACTTTTTTTCCTTACTCAGGACATAATGAGGATACAAAATTATTTGAGTTTGCTTCTGTTGCAATTTGTTAAACCTTTTTTCATAAAATGACTGGACTATGTTTGTGCTTATTAAAAAGAACTCTTATAGCCTATCTCTCCCTTTCTTTTCATGTTTGATTGACCCTGTTAAAAAATATGCCAAATTTAAAATATGATTGATTCCAATCATAATCATATTCTAATCATCATCCAATTACCAACATTTTTATCTTAACTCTTTCCAGTATAAAAAAAAATGGTGTTTTTGGTAATTTTCACAATTTCATGGCACCCCAGAATATTTTGTTGTATGAATATCTGAACATACCAAAAGAAAGAACAGACCCTGTGCTTTTAAACAAAAAACAAAAAAATCTGTTTTATTCTAGCTTCGTGCGTCTTTTTTATCAACACTTGAATGTTGTTTCATAAAAAGCAACATGAGCAAAAAGCTGAGAAAATCGCATTTTTATCAAAGACTATACATCTAGATCAGATTTAATGATGATCAAAACACAGTAGATCGAGTCCATCAACACCCTACACCCATAAAGCTTCACAGTCCTATAGTGATCGCATTATGATATCGCTTGTTTCTGCTCTTCTTTGCCTGCGTTTTGATCTCCTATCCTCACATGCTAGAACATTTGTATACTGTAACGTACACACGGCAAGGTAGCCTACTGTATATGCGTGTATTAGGCCGAATGTATTCGGAGCAAACCCCCCTGATGCTAAACCTTAAAAACTTACTTCAAATATGAGGTTTTCTTATTCGGCGAAGTTCGGTATCTTGCAACTATCTCTCGTCCTCTGCTCGTCCGTTTGAAAACTGCAGTTTTTTTTTTTTTTTAAATCAGCATCAGCAACTGCCAGTAGCAAATAAAATTTTAACCCCTGACCCCCTCTGGCTCCGCCACTGCATAGAATAGAATAATTCACAGTTTAAACGTTCTTTTCGTTTATTTTTAAGATCTGAGGTGAATGATCTGTTGTCACTTTCAGTATGGCTATAAAGGTCACACAAAATGATATTCAAACTCATGGTAAATTCTTTTAACATTAAATAAAGCACATAATCAGTACCTGAGATTATCATTTTCATTTCCAGTCGCAACATCGCAGACATAGAAACTGAAAATAGAATCGTTGCGTATCGCCGTCGCAGCTGGTTAGCACAAAAACTCTGATTAACATGGAAAATCAGATGAGGCCGAGGGTAATCGTTTTATAAAACTTTTTTGTCAAAACTTTTAGTAGGCTACATGTTAGTTGACAACATGTAATGTTGTAAGTCACCAAACCAACATTTTTTGTTCATTTAAAATTCGGCCATCAAAACTTGGTGAAATTATGTCAGTGTGTGTATTAGTACAACAATACAGTGATAATATTGATAACCGTGATAATTTTGGTCACTATAATCGTGATATTTGTGCACCTTCATTCGCAGGTGAACGTGATTTCACCAAGTGCAACATGTTCCTGAATCAACATCTTTGCTGATCCTGGAACAACATTCCAATCAACCAATCAGATTTGAGGGACAAGTTTACAGTTTATGTCAAGTTTAAGCTTACAACAAGGGTCAGGTGCTTCTACATCAGTGTTATTCACCTATCATGTCCCGTTTTTGGTACGTTTTTGGGTAGGGTTAGGTTTAGGGATAAGGTTAAGACTAAATATTCAAACAGGAGTGTTGTTCCAGGATCAACAAAACATGTTGATCCAACATGTCTTATATTTACTTCCATCATGTTGTTTCAAACCCAACTTTAGTTTTCATGTGGAGCACAATAAGCTGTTAATCTCCAAAAATGGACCAAAAACATCATAAACGTATCATAATTTGACTCATCTGTTGAATGAGTTAAAATGCCCTCTCCAAATACAGCAAAACGCCATTGGTCATACCACTTTCATGATAAATTTATGATGAGTTTTCACTGTCTAGGTTTTTTAAGAATCTTTGTAACGGCACAAGGGTGGTGAATAATGGCAGTAGTTTATTTTATTTTGGGTGTATTATCTCTTTAAATCACTAGCTTGTGCAATGCTGGGATTACAGTTACTTCAAACTGGATTTCCTCATGTACTTTTGAAACGAGTGTATGAAATCAATTTCCAGCAAAGGGATCAACGTAGGAAACCAAGTTATTCTCCTCTATCGATTCAGCATTCATCCTTGACAAGTTATAAATCTATCAGCATCCATGGAGATTTCTACATATTTCTAGTTAAGGTTATTTAAGGTTAATTCATCAATATCCAGCATAGAAGATTTATATGCAGTACGGCAGGGCCAAATATCGATCGGGTTACAACACGTCCCATATTATCTGCTGGGCAATGCTGTCTTGATCGATTCTAAGGACGGAGATCAGTAAGCCTGCGCTAACATTCCCAAACATCCTCCTTTCAGTCTGGAGAAGGGAAAATATTTTATTCCAACATGGCACTGATCACGGACGGCTGTGATGTTATCGTGGACAGACAGAGGAGCCTCTTCTGTCAATGTTTGAGCTTGACAAAGTGTCTAGCAGACGAGACTCGCTTCTGATTTATAATTCCTTGTCACTAAGGTTTTGTTGAAAATAATGCAGACCTAATATTAAACAGGATCCTGCTTTTTAAATTTCCATAAAAATAAAATACACTGAAAAAAAATGTATTCAAACATATATCTTATGAGCATTGGAGTATTAGTAAACTCTAGTGTTATTAGAAGAAGTTGACATGTACTTGCAAAGTTACTTATAGACAGTTGAATCAAAACTGTTTGGAGATATTAAGCCGACAGTCAACTAATACTTCAGTGACTGCTAGTTGACATGTTGTAAAGTTACTTCTAGTTAGTTGTAATAAATTGTAGTCTGCCTCGACCCAGATTCCACTCCAAACTATATTTTAGAATGAGCTCATCCCCAAAATGGCTTAATTATCATAGAGATGAAAGAAAGTCAAGTTATATTGTTTCTTCACCATCTGGGTTGATCACATCCTGAACAAATGGCAGTCAATTGTAGAATGGGAATGGGTGTGGGACACAGAGAACCTTCTCAGACAATGGGGTGTCACAACTTCATTAACATACAGACCACAGCTGTTGCAACAAGAGCAACTTCATTTACATTAAGAAGAGGATAAAAGGTTTAAGATTCGGATGTTCTGGGTTTATTCTGACGCCGGTGAACCCAAGGTGTTTTGTGTACCTTGCCACTGCTATTGCTGTAATAAACTTCAATTTTGAGATCTTCGACATCCAGATAATTTTTTCTTACATAGTGGAATGTCTAAAGATTGATCAAAAAAAAAAAGAAAAAAAAGAAAGAAAAAGACTGAAATATATTTGTGGTTGTTATTGATTGCAAACTCTAAGCGCAGTTTGAGACAGGGTTATTATTGTCAAATAAAACTAAAACCATAAAAAAAAAAATTACTTGAAATAATATGTGTAAGTTAAGGCAGCATTTCTAGTTTTCGTTTAGTTTAAGTTGAAGTACTAAAATAACTAAAACAAATTAAACCAAGACTAGAAAATAAAACTATATAGGGCCTACACACATATAAAAAATAAAATAAATTACAAAAATAAAACTCTATTCTACAAAATCTGTAATAGTCTATCAATGACACTTAAATGACACTGATTTAAATCCTTGTCAATATTTCATTTAATACACTTAAGAAGTCTCTGTTTGCTAGAGATATAATAACTGTGAATATGTGTGTTTTATTTCCGGCATGATATTTAAAAAAAAAAATCTTTTGCTGGTATTATTTCATTATTTGATTTTGTAACGGGTGTATTTGTTCTTATTCACATCTTTTATTTTGAATGTTTTTTTTTCCCCCTATATATAGCTTGATTGTTTTGTGGTGCTTCTTGTTGTTTATGTAACCTGCTTCTTTTTGGAGAATTTTTGTACTTTGGTTCTTGTAAGGCTTGTTTAACTTTTAAGTCCCCCACTAATTAAAGGGGTCATATAATGTCATTTTTGTACAAGATAATATGATTCTTTAGGGTCTAAATTAAAAGTCTGTAATACACTTTAATTAAAAATTCTCATTAGTGTTGTAAGAAAACCTGGTCAAAAACAGCTCTGTTTTCAGCACACCGTTTAAGTGCATGTGTCTTTAAATGATAATGAGCTTTGCTCACCCCGCCACTCTTTTCTGTGCGTACACCGTTTGAAATAATAACAATTACCATAATGCGTTGTTCATTATAAACGTGGGATTATGAATTATTTCGAGAACGTCGTACATAGAAAACATGCCGTAATGTACCCTGAGTGTAAAAATAGCCGCATTCATCGTGAAGCGTGCTAGCGATTTGCAAAGATTAATATAAATATTAATATAAAGGTTAATAAAACGTTACACTCACTTCTTCTTCTGGAGTTGCAGCAGGAACACGAATAGTTGGTACCGATCCTTTTTTCAGGAGCAGCTTCTTAGCAAAACCAGCTTTATACTGACCTCGTTTGTAAAGCAGTCTGGTGTGTGAAATGATTCTCGGAAACATGAAAGCATTGACGTTGATCGTGGGGAATATTCCCTTCGAAAACAAACTACTGCGTCTTCAGCGGTTCGGATTTAGGAACATCAAAATGACTGCTGTGTTCCTTATTACACCCAAGAACAGAACAACACAATCGCTTAGACGCCATTCTGCTCATAGACAGTGCTCCAGCGTATCAACAATGACGCGCGGACTATGATGACAGACAGCTCGCTCACGAGAGGGGGCGGGTCTGTGTTGAAACACTGCTGTCAATCAACAATCGTGGGAGGGGCGTCCGACCGTGTGACGTCACTAGGTCGAACGGCTTGATTTGAGAGGGGGGAAAACATATAAGGAGATTAATAAAAAAAAAAACACTGGATGGATTTTTATCATTTTATGATGGTTGTGTACAGGCACTGCCAACACACATTTCAGTACAACTTGTAAAATTGCATGTACCATTATATGACCCCTTTAAACAACAACACTTGGTTTCTCAACTTCAACTTAAGTGGATATGTTGATTTCACGTTGTTTTGCATGTGATGCAAAGTAAAATGAAATACTACTTTCAAGATTAGTATTTCCTCCATAATACTGATCAATAAAACAGAGAAGACATCAAGTTAACTGTCCAGTTTAATCAGTCAAAAGATATTAATATTGACTGCTCACATGCTGCACTACAGCTACTGTACTGTTGTCAGCATATAATTCAGTCACCATAAGCAAACATCAATTTCATCCCATCAGTAAGTGTAACATAACCAATAATCCTTCCATTTCACAGCACTGGCATCTTTCATAATAACATGAGCTTATTTCGTTTTTGTCGCCGTGCTTGTATTGGTCCATGCATGTCTATCAATATGTCCATCTCTGTATAAGAAGAAAATGGCTGCGTAAAGTCCCAAGGGCTCAGTTTCAACATTTCATTATGAGAAAGTTGAGATGGGGTTGAGACCTGCGCTGATTGCAGTTCTCCCGTAAATGTAACCGTGCGTGTGCACGTCTTCGCCCGGCCTTCAGACACCCGTCCTCAAGGAGAACGCACTCGCCAGCCATATATTACCAGCAGTCGTACTGTACACATACATACTGATGTCTATCACTCACTTTTTACACCAGACTGCATTTGTAAATTATGGGGTGGAAATTGTAATTTACTGTATAAATGAGGAACACAGAAGGTCAGCGCCATAACTGTGTGTGTCTCAAGAGCCCAGGTGGGCCATGAGGAGCAAAGCCATCGAGACCTAGATCATAATCATTCCTAATCAGACAGAAGTGGTGAGAGCAGGTTTACAGAGCACAAGGGGTGTTTTGAAAGAATAAAGCACATGGAATATGTGGTTGTGCTCATGGAAACCTCAGGAACTGATGCAACTCGATAAAAGCAGAGCAAATATCTTCCTGAAAGGAAACTAAAAATATAGCGCAGTTGATTGTCAGGATTTAAGCCCATTAGTATGATTCAGGTCTAGGATTTTGAGCTATTTTGTGTTAACTTAGTCCAAATTGAGGGATATACAATATCAATTAGGCCTACCCGTAGTAGATCTATACAGGTGGAGGGCTTTAGATGAACTCTGAAAGCGTGCCGCAAACTGCTATAGTGAATGGTAACCAGCCATTTAAATGTTGAGGGGCAAGCTCATTGGCTGCAGATCCAACATGAACCAATCAGCTTGCGCCAGGTAGTTAACGCTGAAAATATCCTTAGCTTGCGTTAAGGACACATCAGCCTGCGCCATCTAGAGTTTCATGACGGAACAAGGCATTTTATATATTAATACACATTAAAGGTGCTCTAAGTGATGTCATGCGTTTTTTTTGGCCAAAACTTTTTTTGTCACATCCAGCAAACATCTCCTCACTATCCGCTAGCTGCCTGTCCCCTGAATACACTGTAAAAAAACGCGGTCTCTGTAGACAGCCCAGGCTCCACAAACGGCAACAAAAACAAACTGGCCCAGCCTGGACCACGAAACATAACAAACAGTGTTCCAGCCAATAACCGACAAGAATGATTTGGGGTTGGGGGGTTAGCGCGCGTGCACATGAAGGGGGGTGTGGGGAGTGGAGGAGAGAGAAGCATGAAGAGGGAAGTTAGCTAGAGGAGAGATGTCCTAACAACGACTAACGTTAAAATTGTATATTCTTGAGAATTTTGATATGGCCGACACACGACCAAAGAGACGACGTTCCTATGAACAAATAACAAAGAATAGGGAAAAGGAGAAGGAACGCGAAGTCCCGAATTTACAACGGAAAAGCGTTCAAAAGGTGGCGAGAACTCCGCCGGCAGAAAGGCTTCCAATCCGACATTCAGGTGGCTCTGTTTTTGCTGGACAGGTGGGTAAATCCAGTTGGTTCATGACTGTTTCAGGAAGCACGGAAGGGAGGGGGAGGGGACGGGATGAGGAGGAGGGAGGGTCGAGCTAGCCTCTGTTTTGTTTGACAATACATCGAACGTCAACAAGAAGTGAAGTCACCCAACATCGCTTAGAGCACCTTTAATTTGTCAATGTATGAACAAAATGCTGCAAAATTCGTATATATTCTTACAACTTAAAGCAGAACTCGGCAACTCTAGCGAACTCTAGTCACTTCTTCACTGATTTTCCCTTTTGTTGTCGCGTGTTTTCCCCACGAGCTCCCCCTACAGCTGTGGGGGGGCGTATATTTCACAACACGGTCGTAAAAAACTCACTTGCGGCGGCCTCCTCCCCCTCTCTACCGCTGCTCATGTGCGTTTGTTTTGATCGGAGCAAGCCAACTGTATTGTGTGGAGCTATGTCTACCGAGTTGGGTAATCTGGTAATGCATCATACATGCGTGTGTGTTTATGTCGAATTGCCGTAAAGCAATTCGTGTTTCGCGCTCGTTCTCGTTTTCGTTCTCGCTTCTCACGAGACTTCCAATTTCTATCTTGCCGGGACGGTAGTCCCCAAGTTGCAAGGTTGGTTTTCCGCCTGGGAACGCTGGGGGGAGCGGGGAAAGTCACCAATATCACCAGAACAGGTTGTTTAACCATCCAAATGATTTCTAGACAGTTTTATTAAGTTAAAAAAGTTACCAAGTACTCCTTTAATTTAAAACTTTACCATTCTTATTCTGTGTATATACATTTTTTGTTTGGCATTTATTTACTATTCCAGATCCTCACCTCTTAGCAAGGGTGTGAAAAGTGTAAGTCCTTGAAATACTTCCACCAGTGTTATTCAGACTTCTGTGAAATTTGTCTTTCATATTTTATTCTCAACTCATCAGTTGGAATTTATAATCATTACAACTGTTGGACTTATAAATGAGCTGGAGAAATTATAAGTGATTCTGACGTTGATTTTTTTTTTCTTTATCATTCCAGACATTCCGACCAAATTTTGTGTTTCGTAACAGTTGCATCTATAAAGCCAAGCGCACACCACAACACTGAAACTCATCAGTCCTCCAAGTTTTAAGTCAAAACTGCTCTCCAACCACTGCTCTAGCTTTTTTTTTTTTTTTTTTCTGTTTTCCTCACAACTGTTTGTTGCCAAAATCAGAAAATGAATTTCAGAATCACAACCACAGTCAGAGAGCCAAAAACGGTGTAAGCCGAGGGTCCGAGAGAGAGAGAGGATGCATTATAACGTGTGATTCATTATAAAGTTTGCCCCAACATGACTCAAAACAAGAAACTGTGAGTCTTCAAATGTGTTGCAAGCTTGTGCAGTTGATCTTGTTTATTCGGCTTGTTAGTAACAACATTCGCAGTCGTGCAGCCTAAAAATGGTGCACTTTATTTAAGTAGGGCAACATCAGACGTTTAGGTTCAGTGGCAGATCGTGTGGAAGTACCTTTACGTAAGTGCCATCGTGTCTGGCATCATCGGTCGAGAGAGAGAGAGGCCATGCATTCCGTTTCAATAATTGTGTCAAGTGTTATCTCGCTCTTATGGCAACTTGCTAAACAATGATTTATCACTTGAATAAGCACAGTGTTCACTCACATCATTCATTTTGGCCCCCGGCCTGTCAAATACAAGGATGTTCACATGCGCTTCACACATGCTGAGATGTACACACACAAACACGTATAAAGACATTTCTGTCTGCTTTTTGTTCTTATTCTCTTTTGTGCAAACTCACGCACAGTGAGAAACAATACATTTGTTTTGTTTTTTGCATTTCCATAATGATTATCATCATCTTAGATCCCTGCTGTGAAAATATGCTGCTTATCAAGCTACCTATATTAAAGCAATCAACCCACGGGAGCTGTATTAAACTCTACTGATTTAAATATATTTTTTGATTATACGTGATCATATTTTAATCAAGAAATCACATTTGAATATAAATACATACAGTGTAGTGGGGTCCTAAAGTCTGAGATCCACTGGAAATGTCTTTGTTTGTTTGTAAACCTGGAAGTAAATCGAAAGTTTTGATGTAATGATTAGATTTCTTGAACACTGCGAAAAGTTATGTCTTGTTTTCCAGTACAAATATTTAAACGTTTGAAAGTCAAGATACATTTACTCGAGAAGCAAAATCATTTAAAATATCAAGCCTTGGATGATGAAAAATTAATGAATATTATGTGGGTTTATGTATCTATCAGTGAGGTATGAAAAATAATCTTGTTTTCCTTTTGAATTATTATATCCTTATTTTTCTTACCCCACTGGCAGATTTTTTTCTTATTATTTTAAGCTTAAACTTATTTGATTTCTTTTTAAAAAACAAGACTTAATATCCTATAAGTAAATTTAAGAATTTTAAAGGGCCTCTATTATGGAGTTTTGAAAATGACCTTTCATATAGTGTGTAACATAGCTCTAAGTGAATGAAAACATCCTGCAAAGTTTTAAATCTGAAAGTTCACCGTATATAAAGTTATTATCTTTCAAAAGTAAGAGTCGACTCTGAGTCAATGAAATGAATTGTTTTTCAAACGATTAGCCGTTTCGTTGTGACGTCAAGACGAAACATTAGCATATATCCCGCCCACTTATTGCGCGCGCAGACACCAGGGAAAACTTGAACCTCAAACCTGCAGCTGATTCCTGTGGATACTGGATAGCATCATGTTGAGGAGAAGCTGTGCTCTACAATGTGAAGGTAAAGCCAGTTTTTCTTCACTGCCCAAGGACGAGCATGTGAAGAGTCAGTGGTTAAAGTTAATCTTTACCACAATATCACAGCAGTATAATCCTTACTTTTGTTGTGTTCCCTTTATTTCACTGACCACTGCTTCTCAAATCTCAGAGTTCAATGCAGGATTCGCAAACTGCTTGCTCTTGAAAGATGGTGTTCAAAATACTTAGTTTTGAGTTTTATATTGTGTAGGTCTCTATGGAGCGAATTATGTGCCATAATTAAACAAACAAATCCAGCATTTTGCGAACAAACTCGATCTACTTCGCAAAGGGAAACTCGACTCGCAAACAAACAGAAAGCAATGTGCAAGTACAAAGGTCAGTTTGAGTGAAAATGCAGTGGAGTAACAAATATGTATTGTGTTTTACAAATATAAATAAATGAGCCAAGATAATACTTCACAAATAAATACAAACCATCCTACAAATTGCATGTAACCTTTGAACAAATACCAAATCTAGTGCATACAAATGCATATCTGTCTGTTATGATTGTGTGACACATGGCTTTTTATGAGATCTCTCTCTTTAGTAAAATCGACTTCATTGTTCGTTACTGTGTTTAGTTTACGGTGTAGGAAGCCTCAGGACACGCAAAGCTGACGTTGTTATGGCAATGGACGTTTCGGTTTTTGACGTGCCGTGAAACAACGTAGGCCGTAAACCATTCCCAACAGACTGAGCTGTCTGGCCAATCAGAGCAGAAGTAGCTCGCGGAAAGGAGGGATTTAGAGAGATTGATTCATCTGACGAGTCGTTCAAGAATCATTGAAAATGTGGTGATGTGCAAATGTATATTATGAGAAAATGAAACCGTTTTTTGACCTTTGATGCATGTAAACCTGTTGTAGGAGACTCCAAAACAACATTAGGAAACTTTAAAATAGCATAATAGGGGCACTTTAAATGTGACTCAACACTCATGTGGGTTGCCAGATTGAGGACACACAACAGGAACGAGCGCGATTGACAATAGAAGGCTTACAATACTTGCATGTTGATTTATTCACATTTTAATATCCCTCTGGTCATAGAGCTTTTTAGACGGATTCTGAGGCTTTTTAGGTCTCAATTTAGAATCTGCAATTGTTTGCTGGCTTCCATTGCTTCATTTCAAAGTAGAATAACTGGCTGTAGCATTCTCAGTAGAGAAACTTATGTTTACTAAGTCTCTGTACAAAATATTATTTTTATTATTTAGTACAGTAAAAAAAATGAATGAATAAATGACAAACAGCACTTTTAAGGTATTTGTACTGGAAAACAAGAAAAAAAAAAAAACACTGACTAAGAAAATCTTTTTTGGGGGGGCAGTAAATATGCTCTTTTTTAACCTTCTTGAACTATATAACTGCCTTGCTTATATAGTGGTGTGTTCAGATTTCACTAAAAGATTATAATAAAAAAAAAAAAAACAGTGCTAGAGAAACAGGGAGGATGATAAGTGGAAACACCAGTGGTTTTCTGGACTTTCTCAAGAAGCATCTGTCTGTCTCAAGTGTCTCTCTCTCTTGTCAATCCGTGTAAAGAGTGTCAGCATGTTCCATCATGTCTTCCGTAAGGAGAGGCAGTGCTTTGCGCTCAAAATTGCTCATCAAGGCCCTTGTTTAAAACTATTCTCATGTCTGAGTGGGATATTGATTTATGCATAGTGTCCTGCATCAGAACGCAGGGTGAAGTGCAAAGGGAAAATCAGTATTCCGCGAAGACTCAAGAGAAGCTGACTGCACTTTTGGGAATGAACATTTTATGCTCATGGTTAGGATTTATCTTCCGGAACTGGTCCCAGATTTCTACATAATGTTTCCCATAATGTCACTAAAATTGTGCCATTTTTTACTTAATGATAGAGCTGAAAGCAACATGGGTGTTTGTTAAAAGGGTATTATGGCAACAAAGTTATTGGGCTCTTCTGGAAGACGAAATGGAAGTGTAACAAGGTTATAATGCTCTTGGGAAACAAGTCGCAAAGTTAAAGTAACACTGATGTACTATTCATTTTTAGCTTCTATCAGGAAATTAGGAGCTGTTTAGAGTTTAATAAAAGAAAAAAGACTTCCTTTTCTGGGAGATATGACATTTTAGTCAAACAATTGAAAAGGGGGGAAAAAAGCAGTTGAAAACAAACATAAAACACTATCGGAAGAAAAAGAAACCTTGATAAGGGTAAAAATAGAAATACATAATTAGAAACAACCTTTTGCTTTTCGTTCCAGTAAAAGTATCTCGACAGAAGTAAACGAAAAAGATTATTTTCAGAGAGTAAGTTTGTGGTCGGTAAGATTTTTTTATGTTTTTGAAAGAAAACTGCTTACCAAGGCTGCATTTTATTTGATCAAAAATTATATTTATATTTAAATATATTTTAAAATGTAATTTATACCTGTGATGCAAAGCTGAATTTTCAGCATCATTACTCCAGTCTTCAGTGTCACATGATCCTTCAGAAATCATTCTAATATGATGATTTGATGCTCATGAAACATTTCTAATTATTATCAATGTTGAAAACAGTGCTGCTTAATATTTTTTTGTGGAAACTGTGATGCATTTGACGAATAAGAAGTTCAAAAGAACAGCATTTATTTGAAATTGAAAACTTGTGTAACATTATGAATGTCACTTTTGATCAATTTAATGCATCCTTGCTGAATAAAAGTATTTCTTTCAAAAAAAAAAAGAAAAAAAAAAAAGCATTGATCCAAAAATCTTAAACGGTAGTGTATATCTATGTTTATTTTTCTCTTCTTGTAAGCAAGTACACTGAAAAAAAAAGATTTGTTAAATTTTTGCTTTTTTTATCATAAGTGGTTGCATTCAATTGATTTTATCTACATTTAAACAAATGCATTAAGTTGAACTTAATCAATTTTAGTTCAACTTAATACATTTGTTTAAATGTAGGTAAAATCAATTGAATGCAACCACTTATGATATTTTTTTTTTATTAAATTCAACAAAGAATTTTTTTCAGTGCAGATAAAAAAAATAAAAAAAAAATAAATAAAAAATTTCATAGGATGCTTAGATAGTTTTACTGAAAAATAAAACTTGTAAATACATTTAAAAAAAAAAAAAAAAAAAAAAAAAAAAAAGATTACTGAAGTACGGAAATACTATTTCAGTCTTTCCACTTCAAAATTTTATTAAAATGCTTTATTTCTTTGTGAAATTTACTAGCAATTTCTGAGTGAAAATTGTTTCGACACCATTTTTGTGTAAGCGTTAAACTCGTATATTTTGTTTAGCAGGCCCTTTCTGAGATACTGACATCTCTCTTTGGCATCTCAAAGTGCCAGCCCTGGAAAAGGCATTCAGACTTTGCTGGACGTAATTAATCTGTTACGATGGCGCTCTTCATAATTCATCACAACTTGTGAGTCACACTGCCATACACAAAGGCATTAGCTAATGATTTGGCCAGCCCTGTATTTTCATCTTGGGTTGCGGTTTTGGGCCGAGGGCCGGGTTTCAAAGCGGGCATGTTGATGTTAGCTCAGGTCATGACGGCTTTCAGGTTTAAAATGAGAGCTGCAATTAGCACAGCTCTTTGATTGTGTTTATTTGCACAACAATATTCAGATTAATGAAGATTTGATTATGCGTGCATTGTGTAATTGTGCTAATTGGATTAAGCCAAGATTCTGGTTTCTAAATACTGTGGTTGATTATTATTTTCTCATCTATTTTATATCTACCAGGGTTTTATATCTAAAAAAAAAAAAAAAATTATTATTATTATTTATTATTTTTTTTATTTTTATTTTAGAGCAATCAAGGTTTTATATCTCCCAGGGTTGATTTATTTATTCTCATGCACCACCACTAATTACTTTTTAGTTTTCTGTCAAAAAAAATGACAAGGGTTTGCATATGCTGTCATCTGTTAACTAAATGCTAATAAAGACAAACTCGCTGTCTGACAATAAGACAACTGTCTGCTTAAAAACTCTTAAAAACACTCTTTGTCACTTTGAAAAAGAGAACATGGAGAAGAAAAAAAAAAGTGAATATATTTAAAACTGGGAAAGCAACAAGCGTGTTCCGGGAGCTTAATTAAGCATGAAAGATGTTTTTTATCTGCTAATGAGGTTTTATGTTGAGGAAGTTGATGTCTGTTTCCTTTTTAAATGTACATAAAGCAGCAACCCTGTGTTTTTGTCTCCTCACAGCTTGTGTCTTTGAATTATCTTTAGACTGTAAGTTTAAGATGCTGTCATCCTAAAGTGAGAGAGCACACTTCACAAGTTATGTGGGAAGATTACATCTTTTCCCTCCCTAAACAGTTTTTTGACATGGAACACAGAAAAAGAAATTGCATTTTGGTAATAATTACTTATATAGCAAAAATAGAAAGCACAATTTTTTCAGGATTCTTTGATGAATAGAAAGTGGCTCATTACAGTATAAATAATACATAAAAATCAATCAACCATAGGGAAAAATAATAATAATGATAATTTTTTTTTTTTTTTTAAGTTGATCAATAAGTAATCAAGGACTCCACCTTGTTTCTTTGAAAGCAGTGGCAGTGGAATCCATCATGCGTTTCTGTCATGAACAATTTATTGCAAATCTTACCCACAATGCAGTTGCCTTTGAGCATCTTTAGCCAATGGCTCTTTCCACCACAATGTTTTCCCAAGTGCTGCTTGGGATTGATTCTACCTGTTGCCATCAGACAATGCAACATCTCCCTCTCCTTTTCCCATCCCATTTCTCCAGGTGATTCCCTAGCCAGGGTAACAACATTACACACAAACAGCTCTCTCACTTATTCGCTGGGTCGAAACACATACTGCACTCATACAGTACATGTATGTTATACCCAAATATGTGTGTTGTACCTTAGCATTAGAAAAATACCTCAATCTGTATAGACGGCTTGTCTTGCAGTCTGTCAGTTGCTGAGTTCAGTATTCTCTGTGTGTTCACTCGATGACCTCCAGAGCCACAGGAGATTGTGAGTGCAGTTTATTTGAGCCTCTGTATGTGTGAGATTTGTTGTGGAACTTTAGTCCTTGTTTTTTTAAGCCAAGGACAAGCGCCAGAAAGTGAGAGTAAGAGGTCCAAGCTGGCAGCTACTGTATGAGCAGTGCAAATACTGACTAATTCAGCATCAGTGTTACTCTTCCCTTGTCTCATTACAAAGCCGTAAAACTTACTTCTGCGGATCACAAAAGAAGACATTGAACCCCATTGACTTACATTGTATGGACAACAAGAAACGGAGATATTTTTCTCAAAATATTTTCATTTGTGTTTCACAGAGGGGAAAAAATTCGTACAAGTTTGGAATGATGTGATGAGTAAATGATGACAGATTTATCATTTTTAGGTGAACTATTAGCCTGGATGCCAACCGAACTTAGCCCCGCCCACAACATTTTTAGGTCGGGAAGTTCGGTCTGGACTTGATCCGTTGTGGAGCTATTATGCCCGAACAAAAGCTGTTCGGACCAATCAAATTGTCAGGGCGGGCTTTATACGATGATGGACAGATGATCAACAGTAACGTAATCATCCACGTCACCAAAGAGCGCTTGGGTTGAATTCATTTACAACAAAGATGACTGCTGCTGGAGAATTGAGATTTCACGAGTTCACACTTACAAATAAGTCAGATAGAATAAATGCATATTTGGCGTGCTGTCCGAGGAGAGGGCTCCGGGCTCGGTATTCGGCCCGAACCCAAAGTCTTAATAAACCTTAATAAATCAACGCCTTAATAAACATTACATTGAAATCTGTAATAATGTTTTAAATTTGAAAATAAATAATATGGATTGAATTGACAGATGGGGGAAAATTCGCTTCTAATAAAAATAAAAAAATAAAAAAAATAAAAAAAACGCTTAAATTTCGGGGAAAAAAATACAATCCTTTTTTAACCTTTTGGCTTCCCGTACATCCAGTTGTGCTTCTTGCTCGTATTCAGTTCTGATGGTACGCATGGTAACTCGGCAACTACGCATGATTTGTAGTATGATTTGCGTAAAGGGAACAGGAATTCCGATAGGGAACAGAATCGACTGCTACACCGGCTCTATCTGATTTCAAAATTCAATGAAGATGGACGCCAATAACATTACGATGTCCAGCAATCGATTTAAATAGTAGGTTACATGGGGTTTAATTTGTCGTTTAATGAGATGTAGCCTAATACATGTTGTCAGTGCCAATACGAATGGTACAGTGGTAGAACTTTCGACAGCCGTGTCAGAGGTTGAGAGTTCGATTCCGCCCTTGTATAGGTTTTTTTTTTTTTTCTCGTATAGTTTTTTTTCTCTCATCAAAACGATTATGTTCATCAGTGGTTGTATATCAAGCAGGGACACGCAAACGTTTGAATTATTTTGTTATTTCAGCAGAACGAATAGAGAGTATCCGCAACGAAACGGATTGAAGCGCGCGTCGAGTGAAGACAATGCAGTGTGTGCGCGAGCCACACGAGTAAACACTGTATCTGCGCCACTGATCGCAGCGGCAACGAGCACTTTGATCACTTGATTAAAAAAAAAAAAACATTTCAGCGCTAGTATCTTATTTAAAAAACGAACGAAATGAATGCTCTGCCAGTTAACTGGAGATGTTTTATTTAGAGAATTTGTAGAATTGGTACATTCAGGGGGGAGGGGGAGACGGGGGAGCTTTACAGGGGGTATGACTTATCTAAATGAGATGTAAATGAGACCTATTGTCTTTCCCAGAAGGGTGAGAACTTGCCAATCTTTAGAAGCAGATTTCTACCATTTCAGTTTTTTTGAGTGCCTACCTTCAAATGGCCACAACTTCTCCAAATATTATCAGATTTCCATGTGTTACACATCGTTGGAAAGCTTGAATACTACACTTTCAGATTATGCGAATAACTCAAAATGCCCCAGAACCGACTTGTGTCCCTACTTTCCGTGACTGGTCATGCTTCCTCTCATGCTGATAGGGTAGACCTGGTAATTGTTTGATGACAAGTTGATTGGATTGTTTGAACGTGCTCCTCCTGAACTTTATGAAACATCATGTGTAGATTCCGCCATCTTCTGTTATAGAAGATATCGACAACGCATTAATTTGAAAAGAGGAACAGAGAACCGCGATCAAGGCATTTGTCGATCGGAAAGATGAATGAAGAACATACGTCACTTACTCCATTGCTCTGATTGGTTGTAGGTCTATCCAATTGAGTGCTGAGGTGTTTTCTTTCCTGGTTCGGTTGAAACACGCCCCATAATCACAGCCCAATGGAGCAGTATCAGACTCACATTCTGACTAGAATCTGAGTATGACGACGTCAGGCTAGTAAACTACCCTTTAAGACAAAAAAAGGCAGTGATTATATTATGAGTTGCAGGCTCCGCTATCATAAATCTATCATTGCTTTAGTGCTGATGAAATGTTGCTAGAGTTTTGCCAACAATTTTAATGGATAGTAGCTAAAGCCTGCTCAAAGCACCTAAATGTCGCTAGATTACGTAATTCGCCAGTTATCTGCACCATCTGTTTTCTCTCATAATCTATATGCTCAAATAATGAATTATAATATAACATAGCTGAATGTCCAATAAAGCTGTTATTTTACATTTTCTGTCAGACATGACAGAGTATGATATAGTGACTGACTACATGTTAACCAGGAGTCCAAAAAGTCACTAGATTTGTCAGTAGGCACTTTTTTGAAGAAATATCGCTAAGTTGGCAACACTCATTTGCAGGAAATACTTATTTTTTTTTGCATTTGGCAGACACTTTTATCCAAAGCGATTTACATTGCATTACAAGGTACACATTAACATTCTTATCAGTTCTTGCTTTCCCTGGGAATTGAACCCATGAGCTTGGCATTGCAAGCGCCAACGCTCTACTGTTTGAGCTACAGGAAAGCTAACTGAGGTGAGGATTTAAATGCAGCAGTATTTTATTCAAATAAACAAAACAAGATGCAGACAAAGAGAAAAACAGCTAAACAAAACTAAGACAATAAATGACAATCAACAGAAGAAACTCAGGAAAACTAACTGAACTAGAAACAGGTGTGGAACATAATCAGTAACTATGGTAACAAACAAGGGTATGTACTAAAAACGGAAACGTTTTTCCTTTGTGTTTTCCACGTACAGAAACTGTCAAAGCGATACCAGTTCACATGGATTTTCGAAAACGACTAATAACGCTGTTTTATGCTGCCAGGCCAGTAGATGGCGATGTCGCTTTATAAAGAAACACCTACGCATAACATATAATACACATGCACACGACGTCACTGTTTTCATGACGTCACGTTTACACAGAGACGATAATGGTATCGTTTTCAAAAACTTGCCCTTTGAAGCCCATTGTCAAAAGTTTGCCATTATTGTGTAAATGAATGGCTAAAACGCATTTAGCTGAATACGGTGACGTGTAAACGGCCCCTAAAACACAGGTGATGCTTTGGTACCAGTTTGCACACTTATGCACTATTTTAAGCAATGTTTATAGTGTAATAGTGTGAGTATGTGTTCACAATGAAAATTCCAACAAGTGCACTTTAAATACCCAAATGATGCAATTTACAAACTGAATTTACAAAGTGTAGAATGTTGGACATTCACTCAACTGTCACAGCTTTAAAGGGGAGGGCTATCAGAGTCCACTGCTGGATGACAAAATATCCTTTTAAACCTCATACGCTATATGGTTCAGTTCATGGTGCATACTAGAATAAGTGCATATTGTATAGTACACAATGGAACAAAAAGAAAATTCATAATAAGAGTCTTATAACCGAACTAACTGAACCATACGTGACTGAACAGTTTTCTCAAACGCAAACACAGAGTATCCTCAAGGTCCTGGATCAGTGTAATACAGTTGTATTGACACATAATCTGTGACCATCTGGCCTCAGACTTCTGGGCCTACAGCTAAGTTTCGCTTCATGTCCTTTATGAAGTTTCATCTTGGATTTGAACAGTCCTTCTCCTGGACCTTTTCCCTTCAGCATTCTTGTTATGCAATTTTATATGAGACATGTCACCACAAATCAAACTTTGATGCCCTCTTCCTTCTATAAGTCGACTAGACTCATAAAGCTGAAATAAAATATAAATATTGGATGAAAAACAAGCTTAAATGTTGATAAATGAATTATAAATGTTGCTTTTGCTACAAACTGTCACGGGATGCACACACAAAAAGGTAAGGTCCAAGTGCAGTTTAATGGGGTAATCCATACTCACAATCCAGCCAGGCAAAAGGTCAAAATCCATGCAAGACAGTCCGATAAACAAGAAACAACCAGGAGTGGAACAGAAAAGTGCAAAAAGACATTAAACAAGGAATCCACAACAATCACAGAAACAGACAGGGTATAAATAGACAGGTACAAACAATGTGAGTGGAAACAGCTGTGTGCAATGATCAGTGATGAGTTCAGAAAAAGGATTATGGGGAATGCAGTTCATGAGTGAATGACACCGTGGGGGAAGAGGACCTCTAGTGGTTACCCAGGGAAACACAAACCAGACACTGTGACACAAACTAAAACAAGTTTAAGTTGAAGTACTAAAATTAATAAAACTAAACCTGAAATAAAAATAAATGTATACATAATAAAAAATATTAAAGATTCTCTAAAATGTATTAACCCTTTCGCACGTAATCACACCGGTGTGATTAGAACGGTCAGTGCATCACGTGATCAGCTGCTAAATTCAAATGTGCTTTTGCGCGTTGGCTGGCGCTGAGTCAGAGACAGGCGCGCTCAGAGCTGTCGTATATCACAACTTTTCAGTGTTTTCAACCACATAATGTTTATTTTAGGTTTCAGGCATATAGACCTTATGTAGCCCCGCCCCTTTTCAGCGCTGCGCTCGTTGTCTTTTGACTTCCGGTCTGTATTTTCACAGCGATCTTGCGTATTTATGAATGAACGGCTCGTTTTAAAATCTTCCCGGTCTACTGACATTTGTTAAGACATCTGCTTTAAAACATTACAATTCTCATGATAACTTTCGTTAACTTTACATTAAGTAAATTCACTTCAAAAGCTAATTACTCCTGGACAGCAATGCCATAGAAATATACAGAGCGACTGCAAAAACGGAAGTTCAAAGACAATATTCTAAAAATGGCGGCGCCCTCGTTTCTCTGGCGCATAAGGTCTATACATTCACATAAGTACTAAAAAAAAAACATTTTGAGTTGGTAAAATACACACTGATGTCTATGGAAGAGGCAATAATAATCCTTTCCATTATAATTAAACACGTTTTATTCATATCAGATTCACATTGTGTAAGTAACTTTAAAGTTTACTCTATTCTTCTTCTAGTTCACCAGCCACTTACTTTTATGTATTTCGAGAGAAGTGGATGAATTCACGTGTTGTAAATCCAACAGATCCGATTCTCTGAACTGCGTCTGCAGCACAAACTAAGATGGCGGCTCCCGTCGCGCATACAGCTCAACTAAAGGCCTATTTATACTTCTGCGTCGAACTGCCGCCGTAGCTACGTCGTAGGCTGTGTGTAGCGCGCGTACCCTACGGCGTACCCTGACGTGCACCTCTCCAAAAATGTAACAATGCGTCAATTCTACGCGGACACAAGCGCTGTGATTGGTCTGCCAGAACCCCTCCCTCGGGGTTTCACATGCTCCCTAGGTGCGCGTCAACGCGGACAACGACACAGAAGTATAAATTAAAACCAACACGTTGCCTACGGCGTATAGGCTCCGGCGTAGGTCCGACGCAGAAGTATAATGAGGCCTTAACGCGATCGTTATAAAGGTGCTTAAACAACAAAACACTTCCACCTGCATATATTTGACAATAGGAATATCAGATATTTCATGCCATAGCTAACAAATTTGTGAGTATTTTGAATAAAAAAGGAAAAATTACATAAAAGCAGATCATCATTCATCCAGCACTGTTGTTGCTGCGGTGTGTCATGTGACAAGCAATGACGCGTCACCATGGAAACCATAAAGTGACACGTTCTAAATAACGGTCGCCTTGAAAAACTCACGCTGGGCGGTCAGCCTGAATATTTTAAACTTGCGTGTGAAAGGGTCAATAGCTACTAATTACATCTTCAACCGTGTAATTAGATGACAGTAGTTACTGTCTCCAAAAATATTGCATTACTTATTACTAATTATTTTCTAAATCCCATATCAACCTAGACTTGAAACTGTGAAACTGTGTAAAGGACATGAAACTGTCCTTTACAGACATCTTGGCAACATACAGTACATGTGGTATCTTTATATAGCATGGAATCCATAAGTTTATGAAGTGTGAATCTAATGGACTGGCACTGAGTGAAATTGATAGGTTTAATTGGCAAGCTTTGTAATACGACATATGCACACTGCGGTAGGAGTTCATCTGGCAGTAGCAAGGCCACCTACTACACTCCCCATATGTATGAGACAGAAGGGCTCGCCATCCTTCGGCTAATGTTTACCGCACTGCTGTAAAAGACGCCGTCCAGGGATGAGTAATTGACCTTACACACCGACACAACCTAAAGTCAGTCAATACGCCACTGAAAATGATGCGTTGTGCATTTGAAATCTGCAAAACAACAGCAATGTCAGCCATTTTGAAGTTTCTTCAAAAAACAGACTTTTTCAAACTCAGCCCGTTGGATAAAAAGTCTGATGACGTGTTTACTGGCGCGAGGGCGGGACAACCTGTCACTCACATGAAATCCACAACCATTCAATCAATTCCCCAAGGACAAAATCAAGTCCCGCCCTACTTTTTTTTTCTTTCTTGTTCAAGAAGCCTTTCACTGTTATACATTATAACAAGGAAGAAAAGACTATCGCAGCTTCTGTTCCATGCCCACTTTAAAGGTTGCTCTCAAGCACATCTACCATGTTTGTAGTTTTTTTGTAATTCTGAGCCGAATCGTTCTTCAAAGCACAGTGGGTTGTGGGCAATCGAACTATTGTGTGAACGGATCCACATCCCCAAAATCTACTGAAAATTTTATCCATCCAGGGACTTTTGGCATAGCGTTTTCAACAAGCTTTAGGAAAAAAAACAGCAAACACAAACTATCCAAGAGCAGCAGCCCTTCCGGCTCACTCAGTGTCTGAATTCGCTAACTTGTTTTCATACACTCTTTCAAGTGGACTATATTAGTGGAGTAATGTAGGGAATACATACGTGGGCCAATTTTCGAACACAGCCTATGGCACATGAGACAGGAAGTGAAACAAATGTCCAAAGACAAACTCTTTCGGGATCGGGAAAGGTCCATGAGCCAGAACTCGGAACTTGGATCTCCCAAAGCAGAACTGCATTACATAAACTTGTCAGAATTAAGGAAAGAGTCCACAAATCCATACACAATAGCAAGCACGTCTAAGAAGTTGTAACCTACGTCTATTCATTTTTTGTGTGTTTTTATTGGTCAAGTCTACTGAAACACATGGTGTGCTTGATCTACAGCCTGCAGACATGGACTGCTGAGAGTCAATTCAAAGGATTTTTTACCAGCAAGTCAATTCACACAGGACTACTTTCACCTGTGGGTATTCTTTTAGGGCATTTTATAGTAGGTAAAAGACAGTGTAATTCTTCTCTGTAAAAAAGTTAAAGAATAATCACTGACATGGCCATTTTGGACAGGATTAAAATCACAGAGGATGTAAAATTAATCCCGTCTGAATAGGCCCGTAGATTGTTTTTACAGTATAGTTAATAGGCTTTCTTCCCTCCAAACATTACTCAGTTGTAGCCAAGGGCTGTGACTGTTATAAATTGGGTGTATAGAGACAGTACACAGTTTTGTGCAGGAAAATAAACTAGAACAAATCTGACTTGGACAATTTAGTACTGGCAATGCTAAGCTATGGCCGCATGTCACTATTTGTTAAGACAATGTGAAATTGTTGCCGAATTGCTTTTGGTGTCCGAGACTGGGATAACTTGGTCTGACAACACCTGTGTGAGTGCAACATATTATTTTTTCAGTGGGAATGATCCTCTCCTCTCTAATACAAGAGCATGGCCCAATACCATCCATCCAAAACACTACCCACAAGCCATTTGGAGAGTTCAGCCTGTGAAACTATGTATAACTGGTTTTTGTTTCACTGCTGTACAAAACAAACATGCTCGATATCAAATGCAGTGGATGTATTTGACCATTACGGAGCATTTTTTGCACGAACTATCCTTTTAAAAGTTCAACATGACTTCTCTAACAAGAATCCAATAGCGTTCAATGCTTCATTTACTGTTTATTTATGTACCGTATTGATAAAAAAAACAACAAAGGTAAATGCATGATTTGTGCCCTTTCAACTAGTTTACACCTTTCAAAGCCATACTTGAGTGTTATTTCAACTAATTATGTTCCTGTGTTGTTTTGTCTATAAATATGTTTATAATTCAGCGTACATAACTAGAACTTAAAGGGATAGTTCACCCAAAAATGAAAATGCTGTCCTCATTTACTCACCCTCATGTTGTTCCAAACCTGTATGTTTTCCTTTCTTCTGCTGAACACAAAAGAAGATATTTTAAAGAAGGTTGGTAATTAAACAGTTGCTGGTCCCCATTGACTTCCATAGTATTTTTATTTTTTTCCTACTATGGAAGTCAATGGGGTCCATCAGTCGTTCGGATACCAACTTTCTTCAAAATATCTTCTTTTGTGTTCAGCAGAAGAAAGAAAGTCATACAGGTTTGGAACAACATGAGGGTGAGTAAATGAGGACAGCATTTTCATTTTTGGGTGAACTATCCCTTTAAGAAAATACTTAATAAGGTGCTCAGAACAGCACTGTAGTGAAGTGTCTAATAAATCTAATCAGAATGCACAGAGCCTTTGTAAATGAGGGAAGCTTAATCAGAATAAGCTCAACATGTAAACAGCTTATACTCATTACTCGCACAAACATGCATCAGCAGTATTAAAGTCATTTTTTTCAGCTTTAATGGCTGTGTTGTGTTATATTAGGAATGCAAAATTAACAAGCAGAATTGCCTTGCTTATTTTACTGAATTACAAGTTATACATTTGTTAAAATATATATTGTTGTTTAACATTAGAAAATATTCGAATGAAAATAAATATGAAATATGCAAAGTCTGCTTTTAAAAGGCACTATATCGTACAATGTTTGTGAGGTTAAAGCTTTTTTATTTTATTTTATTTTATTACAGATCGCTTAAAAACAAAACAAAAAAAACACACCCCTTTCTGTGACAGACACTAATTAGAGCCAGGGGAGTGGCCCACACTTTTTAGCCAATCAGAAATGCCCTCTATCTGTCAGTCATTTTATGCATTCAGATTGCATGGCATCCTTGAAGGGTGGGATTTTGGCGGTACATCATGTGATCAGGTTTGCCAAGTCAATTGGGTTCCTTTTAAACTGTTGGGCTGAAAAAGGTTGATTCCCAACCCGATGATTTACCAGATGATGAGTTTTGTGAGGAAGGGCATTGGTAGGAAGCTCCTTTATTTATGAAAACAGACTGTGTTTATGATTAGCATATAGTGAATGTAAATTATGTATTATGTACTTTTTGATTGGCCTATAGGCTGGTTTTGTTACTCAGACCTGGCAATCCTGCATGTGATTGAAGTTAGCACTAGTGGCATGAGGACTTTACAACCCTGCAGGGCAGTGAGATCAGTCCACTACTTTTTAATCTGATAATTAATGATGTATTTGATGAGGTGAAATCAGATATAGGAATGGAAGAGAGACTGTAATCTTAAGTTCAGCAATATAGAAAACAGAATTTAGAGCGGTGCGATGCTTGTGTCTGAGTTATGGGGATGTGAGCAGAAAACAGAGGAGCTGAAGCTTAATACCAGGGGCCTCATTTATAAATGCCGCTCTCTACGCAATAATTGGTATTTATAAAAAGCAAACTTGACAGGAAAATGTGCGGTCCTTCACGCAAACTCTGACCCAGGCGTACGCACAAAAACGGGTGAAATGAGAAATGGCGACACCGTCGGCAGATGGAAGAAACACGTGAAAGTGTGTGAAATTGTGTGAAACTGTAGACCGTTGTTTAGAAAGAAATGGCAACACTGCCTCTCATAAATAATATGAAGACTTCACAAAGCAAGTCTTACAATTAACAGCCTAACACCCGTTTGATCGATCTGCAGTGTAAAACAAACCAAATCAAACGAAGATTACAACAAAAATGCAAATTAACACATATTTGCAAAAAGAAAAGTGAAAGATGTTCTGCAATAATATTGGCATGTTATGCAATTCATCCTCATAACACATCTGTAGCTTGTCAGATGCCAGGGCCGGCCCGCGGCATAGGCGGTATAGGCAAATGCTAAGGGCGCCACGCATCCATAGGGGCGCCAGAATGAGTGAACGAGTGAATTTTTTTTTTTTTTTTTTTTTTTTTTTTTTTTTTATAATAGGCTACTATTTTAAAACCATTAATTCGAAATACTACCAAATAAAGCAAAAAAAAAAAAAAAAAAAAAAAATCCGGCTCTTCAATCTTCCCCCGCCCATCGAGTGCTTGAAGTGCGTCAGAAACAGAGCGCGCGCGCGATCAGTTGTTGGTAATTTGTTTTGTAGCGTGCCCGACGCCGCATCCAATGTGGACAGCACTGCTAAACACACAGCTCGTAGAAACGGGCCTGGCAGCTCGCGCCAGTTCTAGACACGGTGAAAGTTTCCTGATTGTGACGGAAGGCCGAATTTACATGACACATTATAAATGATCATAGTCTGCGATAGATACAGTGCCAAAAAGAAGAGAAGAGGATAAAGACAGAGGTAAAGAGATGTAGTGAATGAACAATTTATTGCATAGGAGTAAGATACTATAATTTCATGGCAGTTTTTTGTACCTTAAACTTAATGTTAGCAGCTGTTCTGAGTTCTGAGTCCCCAGACTGTGATTTTGTACAATCATGTCAGTTTTAAGACGCATTTTTTATTATCACTTTTTTTATTAATGTTTTACTCTACAGTTGTGCAGTTTTTGGGGGATACAGTACAGGCCAAAAGTTTGGAAACATTACTATTTTTAATGTTTTTGAAAGAAGTTTCTTCTGCTCATCAAGCCTGCATTTATTTGATCAAAAATACAGAATTTTTTTTTAATATTGTGATACATTATTACAACTTAAAATAATTTGTTTTCAATTTATTATACTTTAAATGATCATTTATTTCTGTGATGCAAAGCTGAATTTTCAGCATCATTACTCCATTCTTCAGTGTCACATGTGACATCCGGTCTATCACATGATCCTTTAGAAATCATTCTAATATGATGATTTATTATGAGTGTTGATGCATGGGGCGCCAGGTAAAATCTTGCCTAGGGCAGCAAATTGGTCAGGGCCGGCCCTGTCAGATGCAATCAAATGGATGGTAATAAAATGCCATGATGCCATCACAATGCGTAATGACGCACAATGGCTGATCCTGCGCTCTTAGAAGATGTGGCAAATGGAAGGATTCGAAGCGAACGCATCTTCAGACAGCAAGAAGATTTTGATGTCCGACCATTTCTTTTTCATTTCCGCCACGGTCCGAGGTTGTGAGGCTGCAGCATTAAAGGCGTCTGCAACCTTTTGCCACTTAAGTGCCTTTTTGGCATTAGTAATACCCACACTGTGCCTTCCAAACAACATTTTACTCCTCTTTTCCACCTCGCCAACGATCATTTCTACTTCACATTGAGTGAAGTTACGTTTCTTGGTTTTCCTCTCTGTGTTTGCCATGATTTCGCAATCGATGAATATTAACTTGTGGGCGTTTCACAGACTATTTATGGGCAACTATGGGCGTGACATGAAGCCGCAAAAGCTGCGCTACATTTAGAATTGATTGTGATTTATTATTGGAAAACTGCGTAGGATGTGCATGCGCACGGTTTTATAAATCCGAATATTTCTGTGCGTACGCACGTCCTATGTTTCATCCGTACGCCACTTCTGACGCAAATCCTACGCAAAGTTTTATAAATGAGGCCCCAGATCTCTAATAATTTGAGGACCTAAACAAATGCCAATATAGTCAGGCTATACATTATATTTAAAGTACTGTAGGTGGCGGTAATGATTTAAGGAATGAACAACCATCAACAAGAAGAAGATTTTACAGCACTTTTTTTTTTTTTTTTATAAACAGTGCCACTGATTTTCAATTGGACTAATCTTCCACTGTATCACTGGATATGTATTATTTTTTTCTTCTTAAACTCTCCATTTTAAATTGCCTTATTGTTTGAGATCATTCTCCAAGTAGGATGATCCAGCAGACTGAAGCAGGCCCTCTTGCAGTGTTTTCCTGTATATTGCACTATCCTTTTAACAACATGCACACTGTTGATGAGAAAATCACACAGCATGATGCTATCGCTAGCGTAATTCACTGAAGGAATACTTCTTTTGTACCACTCATACAGTATAAATGTTTGTTTTTTTTTTTCCTTTTTTTTTTTTTCCTAAAAAGCTATCTCTACCACAAAACCACAAAACCTTTTCATATATTGAAACTGGGTCACTATTTAAGTGTGTTCCCAAAAGAGTATATGGACCTTTTGGATACTTAAGTCACATACTTAAGTACTTTTTTTCTAGTTCAACCAACTACATCCAAATGAATTTTTAGAGGATGTATGAAGTCATGTTGCCTTCAAGTGGAGTTGAAAATGTATATATGAATGTTCCAAACCTGTACGATTTTCTTTCTACTGTTGAACCCAAAAGAAGATATTTTAAAGGATATTGGTAACCAGACAGTTGACGGGAGCCATTGACTTTCATGGTATGTTTTTCCTACTATGGAAGTCAATGGCTACAACTGTTTGATTGCCAACATTCTTTAAAATATCTTATTTTGTGATCAACAGAAACAACTTGAGGGTGAGTAAATGATGACAAAAATCTTTCATATCTTTCATCTTTCAAATCAAAAATACTTTTTGCAGCCGCTGTATGCTCTTTTGACAAACTCAAGAAATCTTTTCTGCCTGTCTTCATATTATACAGAGCTGTTCCCGTGGTTGAGCAGTGCACTGGTGCTTTGCTCTGTTACTGAACTGTATGTAAATGTCAAGGCAGCTTTTCAAATAGGCTTCTATAAGAGATAGCGTTAAGTGTTGTCTGATGGACTATTTTACCTGTTTTACATGGAGACTTGCAGCTAAAGCTAAAGAAGAATTTCATTATTCCATTTATTTCCCAGAGTACCCTTCTGTTTGAAAGGTTCTTCACCCTTTTCTCTTTTTCTCTTTTTGTTACTGTACATGTAGAAGGCCGTTATGGCTGATTTCATTGTTTTCTTCCTGAAAAGATTTGGGTGTCTATCCTTGTAAACTAATGACATAATTTATAGCACAGATGCTTCCATTTTAACATGATATCTTGAATCAGAATGTGCTCTACCCTATGATTGAAGTAGCCTGGGTTTCCCCATGCTGCCTTGCGCGCAGCGCGATTTTATTCACGCTGCTAGGCAGCCTGGACACCATGGACCTGGGCTGCGTTCATCCCCGACAAAACGTTGCACAACGTTTTTTAAACAGAAACGGTGATGCGTTGAACACACTGTTCTGATGACGCAAGAGTTGCAACTATGGCAGCTGAGAAGGCCATTCTTTGTGTTCTTTGTGAAGAATTTTCTGAGCCTGATGAAGTTGGTATAAATATGTGTTTAATACTACAAAATATGCCCGATGTTACAGTTACTGCACTTGCCGCCCAGAACAAAAGAGAACATCCCAATCGAGTGAAGGGATTGCTGAAACTGAAATGGAAGTACACATCTTACCTAATTCAGACTAAAACACATCTATTTAGCCTCACATACTGACTTTATTTGTAGTTCATACTGTTTTAATACCCTGTATTTTCTTTCTCATTTTTAGGAAAAGCACTTAATTACCATTGTTTTTTTCTATACCAAATGTCATACACTTGCAATGAAGCTAAAAATATAAACAACTACATCATGTTGATATCCTATATTTTTACAATAAAACTACGACAAACATGTCTTCTAATATCCTCAGTTGTTGCGTATACCGAGCTGCATCGAACACATTTGTAAATTACTTTCCTTGAACCCATTGTGTGAGTTCACTTTAATACCACGTGCTTTATATACATGTTGCTGCTGATTGGACTGCAGTTCTGACACACCCACCAAACAAGAGAAAACTTGATGTCTCGTCCGCGCTGCTGGCCAATGGAGCTCGACATCCGCACACGGCGGCCATCTTACGACAGGGTGCTCGCTCACTCATAACATGGTGCATGTACTTTTAAATAACCATAACTTGCTCAATTTTCTACCGATTTTCAAACGGGTTGGTTTGTTATAAACGTCAGAGATGTAGCTATTATACTGCATACATATGAATAATTATGTTCAAAATGTTTAAGCATTCAGAATTATAGCCACGTTAATAACGTTTGTAAGAAACCAAACCGTTTGTAAATCCGTCCAGATTTCAGCGAGATAAGAGGATTTGTGTGCGTGCTGCTCACTCACCTTAATTCACAGCGCCCTGTCCTAAGATGGCCGCCGGTAATGCCGGAAGTGACTCCGCCTTAAGACATCTAGCCTTTATATGATATCTATGGTCTAATATGGCGAGAAGTTTCACTCTCAGTACACTTCCGGCTTCTGAACTGGTTGCAGTTCCTCTCTGATTCCATATGAGGGCGCTCACAGGACGAGTGCAGAATGAATGGAGGTCTATGGCGCTATACCAATAAAAATCCACTTTTCTCAGGATATAATTTTTTGTCTAGTAATTTGAATGTTGTATTCGAAAGGAGATGCAAATAAATTACACATTGCTGGGTGTTAGATTTTTTTGAGTCACTTATTTGCTTTAAAAAGTCTTTTAAAGTGTCAATGACGTCATACACATGTACGACCAGAGATACTGCTTAACGGCAATCCTTCACTCACTCTGGTGCGTTCGCTCTGCACTTTCTTTTCACTCGAGGCATCGACAACACAGCTGACACAGGTAAACACACGTGCTAGAAGAGTTTTTGTTTTGTTTGTTTCTCGTCTCGCTGCGGATGACACGATGCCATCAAGCGGTATCTCTGGTCATAATCAGTCCTTCACTGACCAATCAGCGTTCATTAGCAGAATGCTAGCATGTTATGGGCAACAACAACTCAACCTGTAAGAAATCAAAAGGACATAAGTACTCGTTCATTCAACTTTCGACCTAAAACCCATGTTGAACTTGCAAAATCTACAATCAGATCTGAGATTTCTCAACGGCAATTGGGTGAAAGAGACAAATTTAGCCATCTAGCCCCATTGACTCCCATTCATTTTGCCCCCAGTGGAACTCTGGTGGTACTACAACCAAAATTCGGTACAATAGAGCTGAATAGGGAGTGGGCAGGCTCTCCGTAGACGGGCTCTGACTTATCTCAAACCCCGTTGCACACCGGTGCACGCCGTTTCCAGGAAACATGACGCTCAACCCGGAAACCGTAGCAAAACGTTGCACACCGTTTTGAACTTGAACGTGCCCCAGATTTTCCTCTCAAAAAGGGAACCAATCACAGAACGGGGAGGGAGCAGCAAGACGATGACGACATCTATGTGACACACCGAAGCAGTGTTTATATCTGTGGATCCAACATGGCATCAGACGCGAAGTTACCTTTCGATGCAGCCTTAGATAAGTAGTTTAGAACGCAAGTTTATTTCGTCTTCTTCCTCGTCGAATTTCTGCCGCTCTACATACGTCATCTGGTATAATTGAAACGATTGGCTATGAGCTACATACAGGCGCATTTGATAGACATTCGTAGCGCCCAATAAACGGCTCTGGGCATTCGTAAACCATGCCTCAAATACGAGAAAATGAACATGTGGTTCCCAGACCACGTCTCAATGAGAAGAGGTCTGACGTTAGCCAGGCTATGATTGAAGGGCTTTTCAAAGAGTTAATATGTATTTTTTTCCCACACTTATTATTGAAACCAAGTTTTGAGAGAATCGATTAACTCTTCCCCCATAATGATCAGTGTTCCTTCAAAAGGCTTTGAGGTTTATACAGGTATGAATTCACTCTTGGAGCATAAATAGATTGTAAGTTTATGAGTCTACTTTATTTTCCGCTCCAGGCATGAATTTCCTCGCTCTCTTTCCCGTCTCTAATTTTCCTGGAGGAATTTGACTGACCTAGTTAGCACAGTCTTGTGCACCTTAAAAATCTTATAAAGGATATTTACAGCGCTGTATTTAGATTCAGCATGATATGATTAAGTAATGAGGAGATGAATTATTAGGGTGTCAAGGAGGAAGCCTGATGCATCATTTAATGGTGTTTTATGCTGAGACGAAGAGCTGCAAGATGTGAGGATTTGTGAATTTTGAGGTTGTTATGGGTTGATTTATTGAGCACTTTATATAATGGGTGATTCAATAATGATTCTGATTCTGATTTGATGAGGGCTTTTCTGCTAAGAGTCGATTTTGTCACAATCCCCGTGCTGTGTCTTGTGTTCTGTAAAAACTTTTATGTTGAAATGTATTCTCAGTTCCCATTGTTTCTGTGTTCACTTCCTGTGTTTGGTTCCTGTTTTGCCTTGTACATTGTTTGTTGCCATAGTTACCCTCATTAGTTCCCATGACAACAAATCACCAACACCTGTCCCTCATCAGCCCCTTGTTAACCTGTCTACTTAAACCTCTGTGCTTCAGTTGTTGTTTGTTGGTATTGCTCCTGTTTGTGTGTTTCTGTTGTCGATCCCCTGCCTTCTGTGTGGATTATTCTCTTGTTCTTGGATTGGATTATCTGTGTTTATGTTTCTCAAATAAACCGGTGCTGGCATCTGGGTTCTCTCTATCTGCCTCGTCCTTGCTCTTATGCATGAAAAATAGAATCCAAAATTTATTTTTTATTTTATTTGATTTAACTGGCAAGTAGCGTCCAACACAGATATATGGGAGTGTATGAAATGTTTTTGAGAAGTTGACATGCTTATGGCATCCTGTACTCTAAAACAACTTTAAACAGCATTTTGCTATTTTTTTAATCATGCACGCAGCTTTTATGATCTACAGTCATATTTTATTAATTTGTCACACCATAGGACTTTTACAATTAAGGCAGAAAAATAATTGAAATGGTGACCAGTTACAGGATCTAAGATAGATATTTTAATTTTTTTATTTGAACGTCATTAATCATTCATTTTGATTTGATTAATTAAGTGTATATAATTATATAAATCATGACAACTCTTGGAATAATTTTAGCATGTTATTGAATAGCAAATAACAAATAAAATGTGCATCAATATGCACTTTTAGTTTACATAAACTTTAAAATAATACCATTAAAAATGATGGCACGATTTTAAGTGTCTTGCAATATGTTATCTACTAACATGTACAAGTTCAAATAAAGTTTTGACAAAAAAGGTTTTATTAAAAGAATAAGTCAAAAAAGATAAATTACTGACATTTACATTGCACATTAGTATATCTTTTATTAAAAATAGTAAAAATTCTGTCCGATTTTCCTGTGGCGTCTGTCGTTGCTATGCAACCATGCACACCGCCCTCCACAACGACAAAGTTTTAGTGGCTAATGGATTTCCACCACCGAAAAACGCTTGCTGTAGCTCTGCTACAAGATTTATTTATGAAGAGAAAAACACCCGTAGTGTTTGGGTGCACCCCCATCCTTCATTTTGACTGAGCTTTCAATGTTTTTATGGAAAGGGTGAAGCTGATTGGTTGGTTCTTGTCACATGACCTGCGGTGCGTTTGCGGCATTCTAAAAAGTTGAGATTTTTTCATCTCGCTGCGCCTGGAAAAAATGAGCGCGTTGCTTCAATTATGAGACCTACATTTGAACGAATTTGAGCGTGCAAAAGAGGCGATATGTAAACGGCCCCTTGGCGAGCTTCCTCCAATCAGGCCACGAGCGACGTGTTGGAGACCCCTGCTCTAGAGCTCCGCTTTGTAGGCTACGACTTGATACTTTTTTGCTACTTTGTAATAACTTTCTGCGGCCAGCTTTTCTGGAAATGAACGAGGGTAAAAACTTTTGTAGACCTGACTAAATGAAATTTAAGACCTCGGATGAAAATCTGGCCATTTTTAAGACGTTTTAAGGCCTTAAAGGAGCTGTATGTAAGAAATGTATTTCAATTAATCATAAAATGGCCCTGATATGTCACTAGACATTAAGAAATCATGTTCATTTCAAATACTTATATCACGGACAACAGTAGTACGGCCAGGATATTGTCATTTAAAAAGTGAAGTTGCAGCCCTCAACTGATGTTGATGTTGTCATGTTGTGTTTTGGCCTGAAGCGCCACCCTCCACCTATCTACCAATCACGAAGTCAGTAGTGTTTCGGCATCCGGGTTGCCAGCTCTGCTCTAGTTACCACAGCTACAGCTACAAACGTTCGTGCTGGATCCTGCAGCCTATCTGGTAACCTCGAGTCAGGGGGGAGGGGGAGGGGATACACCGCTCTACAGTAATTTAAAAGTGATTGCAGTACCAGTTTTGGCCACAATCTTACATACGGCTCCTTTAAATTTAAATTGCAGAATTATAGACTTTTTAAGACCCTGCGGGAACCCTGTGAATATGGCAGTATTAATGTATTTGGTCTTGGCGGACTAGATCTGCTATGCTGCTGCTGTTGATCATTATTGCTGTTGCAGAGCAAGTATGGACTTTCCACAGCTAACAGAGACACAGACATGCTGCTGTGA
Source organism: Rutilus rutilus (assembly GCA_021464565.1). Lineage (NCBI taxonomy): Eukaryota > Metazoa > Chordata > Actinopteri > Cypriniformes > Leuciscidae > Rutilus > Rutilus rutilus. Next base: position 25,669,408 of record JAJAQA010000002.1, read on the forward strand.
GCATGTAAGATATGCTGCTTCTTCATAAATAGACATACATACTGTAAATCCCCCAGCAGATCTCAGCAGGTGGAGCTGGGGGAGGTGGAGGGGTTCAGAGGAACTCTGATAGCGAACTGCAGGACTAGCTTACAGCAAACAATGAACCAGACTATTTAAATGTTGAGCAAGCAATCTCATTGGCTCTCATCAGCAGAGGCCAATTAGCTTGTGCCATGCGGTCTTGATGTGATTTCTTGCAGATTGCATGTCAATCTGCGCTGAACTAGATATACATCTAACTTTTTACATTTTCTTGTGTTCTTGTACAGGTGATCCTCATGCTGACCAAACTGTACGACTTCAATCTGGGAAGTGTCACGGAAAGCTCTTTATGGAGGTAAGAATATGAATGATTATTCAATCTGTGTACATGCTACTGGGGAAATGTATTACAGTCATGTTGCGTAATATACCTTTGTGACTGTTTGTTTATTTAAGAAAGTAGATAAAATCCCTGTCCCTGTGGTAGTTCCTCAAACATCAGAAAGAAACAGATAAATACAGTGCGGTTTAAAGGTTCTCATAGTTTCCCTGCAATTGCATTTGTTTAAATAGTGTGACAGTACAAACACGTCCATTAGTGTGACTTTTAAATCAACTCTGTATTAATAGACTGTTGAAGCTACATTAGCTGATTAATGGCGTCTCTATCGTTGATTGTCTTTACCCTTTTAAGATATGCAGCACACAGCTCATTGATGTTTGTGGACGTGTGCATTAGAATAACATGACTGGATCTGACGTTGAGGATCTTAAAGGAACACGCAGACTTTTTGGGACTTTAGCTTATTCACCGTATCCCCCAGAGTTAGATAAGTCCATACATACCTTTTTCATCTCCGTGCGTGCTGTAACTCTGTCTGATGCACCCACCGCTAGCCTAGCTTAGCACAAAGACTGGAGGTAAACGGCTACAGCTAGCATACTGCTACCAATAAGTGACAAAATAACGCCAACATTTTCCTATTTACATGTTGTGATTTGTATAGTCACAGCTTGTACAAATAACAAGGTCACATCAGACAGCCATCTTCTAACCGTATACATACTGAATGTTAGCTGGAACCGTTTACCTCCAGTCTTTGTGCTAAGCTAGGCTAGCGGTGGGTGCGTCAGACAGAGTTACGGCACGCACGGAGATGAAAATGGTATGTATGGACTTATCTAACTCTGGGGGATACGGTGAATAAGCCAAAGTCCCAAAAAGTCGGCGTGTTCCTTTAAAGGGATAGACACCCTTCATGTTGTTTCATTCATTTCAGTTTTTTTTGTTTTTGTTGCTATTTCTTTAACTTCCACTAATCTAAAGCTCTACAATCATAAAACAAATGGTGAAACTGGCCTCTGATCACTAGATCTGGCAGCTTCTACCAGCAGCAGATTGGAGTGGAGATGCTCAGCAGACTGTGTGGCCCTTTAGCTTGGAAAGATGGAGCTTCCATCGGAAATGCAGTGGCCAAACGTCCTGTGTTATAGCAGGACAGGAAAAGATCCAGCTGAGCTCATAAACCAAGGTCTCTCAGAAGGAAATCTGATATGTTCAGCAATCTCTTACTTCTCAGGCAATGCTTTGCTGTTGACCCAGCATTTCAGTAATGAAGTTAGTGACCCTGCATAAAAATATGCTGGTAACCAGAGGGTGATTAATCAAATGGCAGTATGCAGTGTAGTTACCAACCCAATCATTTTAGATGAATGGGAAATGATAATTGGATTTCTAAATGATGTCTATCCTTTGTGGGAGTCTGTGTGTGAGTGTTCTGCGGTGATGTCTGTCCTCTGTGTGTGCAGTTAATCATGCAGTAGGTATAATGAAAAAAATGTGTTTGTTTTTTTTCAACACCCTTATGTCAACACAACAAGTACTGTAAATTTGGACTAAATATATACACTAACTGTTCAAAAGTTTGGGGTCGGTACTTTTTTTAAAGAATGTATTAAATTGATCAAAAGCGTTAGTAAAAACCGTTTAAATTGTTAAAAATATATATATATATTTTTTTTTAAATAAATGCTGTTCTTTTGAACTTTCTGTTTATCAAAGAAAAATGTATCATGGTTTCCACAAAACTACTGAGCTGCACAATGGTTTTCAACATTGCTAATGAGAAAAGTTTCTTGCTGAACACTCAGCTTTGATTTTACAGGAATAAATAACATTTTAAAATATATATTTTAAAAAAGCAGTTAGTTTAAACTGTAGTCATTTTTTGCCAATATTACTGATTCTACTGTATTTTTAATCAAATAAATAAAGCCTTGGCGAACAGAAGAGACTTCTTTTAAAAACAATAGCAATTCTTACTGACCCTAAAGGTTTGAGCAGTAGTGTAAATTATTGATATATTGATAAATCACTGCATTGTATATGCAATGTATATAAGGGAAAATGGGTTGAGTTGTCACAGTTTTTATTTAATTTGTCCTTTTCTGTACAGCACAAACTTTAAAGTCTTGCCTACGAAAAATGTATTTAAATGTCTACAATGCAATCATAAACTCGATAATGAAAACGGTGCATGATTTCATGTGATTTTGAATTGCTCAACCTTTAAATATCCTGATGAATTTGATGGGCATTCTGCCTCATACGAGCTATTATATAAGTGTACGGTATCCGTGTGTAAGTATAGTACTGTACAGTGCAGTATAAGTGTAAGAGTGTCTCATGGGAGTTATCAGGTCTAATAGATGGTAATATAATAACCAAGGCCATATAGCAGGCCAGGTGCATCCTATGGTGTTCCCTCAAGATATTTGCATATTTCAAGACAATTATTTCCAACTCACCTGGGTAGATAAATTCAGGAGTGCTTTAATGAATGTAGTCAAATGCCTTTCGTGGCAGATAATTAAGCTTTCATGGGAAGATATAAAGTACAGAGACACTTCCTATACAGTAGTTACTGTAAGCATTTTTTGGAGTAGCAGTATGTACTGTATAGTGTAAGTGTATGTAGATAAACACTGTAAGCATATGGTCAGCAAAGTTAGGGCAGGTGAACGTTTGCATGGTATTTATTCCGTAAAGTATTAAGAGACGGTACAATGATTCGTGTTTAGCTGTAGAGAAAAGTTATTTGGCGTAGGCCCCGTCCTTGTGAAACATAGTTCATTGCTTATACAGAATACTCCAGGTGTCAAGCAGTGATTGGCCAGACCTATTAATATGAATAAATTATATGGCATTAGAGTTTTCCTGGTAGAACTTACACTAAAGCTCTCGTTGCTATTTGTAGAACCAGGAGAGTCTTTGTGTAACCATTGAATATTATTATAAAAGTACCAGCCTCTAATACCCTTAAACATTTACAAAGCCAAAATGGACAATTTTTTTTTTTTTTTTGACTGAGCTTCTGCAAGTTCTTAATTTGTGATATTGTTGGCTTCGAAAAGAGCTGCATTGTGATGGCTGCTCTCATTGAGGTGCTGGTTATTAAATGTATTTTGTGACTGAAAGAAGGTTTGATTTATGCCCATACACACAATTTATTCAGCCTTGCGTACTCGCTTCAGTAGTTTTCAGTCTCTGCCAGTGTGTGGAAAAAGGAAATAACAGGATTATTAACTGTTCATTTTTTCATTGAAAATGTATTTCATTTGTTCAGAAAAACTACGTTGTAAATGGGTTTTGTCAGAAAACCTACAAAAGTGCTTTGTGTGGTAACGTCTGGTTTTATTGAAGTCAGGAAGTCAAAATGCTGCTTAATATGAATTAATTGATCAGTTTACACACACATGCATCTATCTATCTATCTATCTATCTATCTATCTATCTATCTATCTATCTATCTATCTATCTATCTATCTATCTATCTATCTATCTATCTATCTATCTATCTATCTATCTATCTATCTATCTATCTATCTATCTTATCTATCTATCATTTCGAACCATCCCTTATAGGTTACGGTGATGCATATACAGGGAAAGTGAATGGGGCCAATATTTAGAGGAATTTAAAGATATATCATTTTTATACAATCTTTTATTTTTTATAAAGCCACCTATTTTAGCTGTAAAGCTGTTTAAATCATTTATTTTAGTTGTTTTATGGTTTTAGGCATTATGTAAAAGACTCTTCGGTGACATGCGGAGAGTGGAAGGTTTCAGGTAGTGAAATCCTGTAGTGAATTCATAATCATAATGTTTATTACAATGAATATTCTGAGAATCGGTAACACTTTACAATAGGGGTACATAAATAATCATGCATTACTGTAATACCTGAATTAATAGTTACTTCAGTGCCGGTCCTCCCTATAAGCAAAGTATGCAAGTTGCGTAGGGCCCCCAAACCACCAGGGGGCCCCCTTGCTCTCAAGAATGATTTAGGGCTGCGGTTTAGTTTCGTTTTCTTTTCCATTTTGCCTTCCAACGATTATGAAAACATGATGTCACTTTCCGTTCCTTTCCTTTAAAGTGGTGCACTGTCACCCATACGTAACATCCAAATCAGTAAAATCATGTAACGTCACGTGTACAAGCTGCGAAAGAGACGCTGTTAAACAGTTGGCTCTCTGTTTTTGTCTGCGTGGTCCGAGATGGAGAGAAACATGGACAAGTACAGGCTACCTTGGGCTTCGAGTGTGCGCTTCGACAAAACATGCAAAGATATGTCAAAATGTCTGTCTTGGGGACTTTTTAACTTAAACGCATTCAGTTATATCTAGAGCCCGACCGATATGGATTTTTGGGGGCCGATGCCGATGCCGATATTAACTCGAAAAGAGCCGATTTATAAGCCGATATTTTGATTTTGAAAATAAACTGGATATTAGACCCATTTCCTATAAACTGCACTTACACAACATTCAATAGCAAAATATCTGCCTGTTCTATGTATGTGGGCTGTATAAACCATTTTCCAGAAGGGATTATGTAAAAAAAAAGCCTTAGATTACAGTCTCAATGACTAAACAATTGCACATCAAAAGTATATATTTTTTTAATGATCAAAAAACAGTCTGGTTTTAAACATTTAACACTTTTACTTCCAGTTGAAGCTGGTTTTAACAGTCTGTGTACTGTAAATAAATTATAATTACTAAAGTTAAAGTAAAAGAGCTATACCAAACAAATTCAATATTCCACAAAACCATGTCAATGAATTGAAAATTAGAGAATCATTTTCAATCATCAGTTGCTGCCTGCCTTCTAAAACCTACTATTTAGCGATCTAAATCCATTATGTGACTCGTTAATGCTGCGGCTGAACGACAGTCTGCAATGTGTTTACTATTACTACTGTCTCTTTAAGAGCTGCGCGCAACGCGTCTAATTTACACGCATTTGACAAGCAGATTTTCTCTCAATTTTCTCAAGTTTGCTTTCACTTTAGACATCACCGACTTTGTTTATGTAAACCTTGTGTGTATTTGACAGTATTAGCACAATAAGACTCGAAAGATAACTTAGTCCAGCGCTGGTAGACAGGGTTTTAGTGCATGTGAGCTTCACATGATGTACACGCTGAGAAACACATGTTAGAACAGCGCATCAGCACGCGAATTAAATGTTTAACCGACAAGGCATCAAAGCACATGCAAATTATGAACTTTTATGAACTGCAGTGTCCCTTTCCGCTGCGTTAACATTTTATGTGAATATACGTCGCATTGTTCAGTATGATGGGCGCCAGAATAGCAACTGACAGAATGCGCGATACTACGATATTTCTTTAAAAGCAGATCGTGGAGACATTTTAATCGTCCACGATCAAAAATCGTCATATCGTACACCCCTACCATGAACACACCTCACCGATGATCTCACTCGCGGATAACTGGTTCTCTCTGCCCTAGCCCGACTCTCTGGATCAGCAGGTTGCAGGATGTGTGGCGCGTTTATACACAAGTGTTGCCAACAGGGACGGTGTAGAGTGCCCTTCTGGTGGACAAACTATACAACGCCAACACTCATGACATGGTTGAAGGGTGTTTCGTCCGTTTTTATTTTATTTTTGAAAAATTAATTTATCGGCCATTACAAATGCCGATACCGATAGTTTGGAAAATGCCTAATATCGGCCGATAATATCGGCCGGCCGATAAATCGGTCGGGCTCTAGTTATATCTTCAGTAAACATAAACAGCTGGGAAAGTAATGGAATGCTTGTCAGTATATTAGGTCAGTGCATTTGGTCTTAAAGTGACAGCAGCCTAATAAACCCACTGCTCTGCTATTATTAGTAGTACCGTATTTTCCGCACTATAAGGCGCACCGGATTATAAGGCGCACCTTCAATGAATGGCCTATTTTAGAACTGTTTTCATATATAGGGCGCACCGGATTATAAGGCGCATAGAATAGAAGATACTGCAGTCAAACGTTTGACTGGGTTTGCGTTATGCAGTGGTCACCAACCTTTTCAAGCCTAAGATCACATCCAAAGTCCAAATGTAAACCAAGATACCTTGTTTATACTCGACGCGTCCGCATGAGCGCGAAGTTAATAAAAAAAATAATATCCGTCTGCTCGGGCAGATTCGGCTTAACAGCGCGCGCGCCTCTGAATCCGAAGATGCATGACTTTGAGCCGAATCTGCCCGAGCAGACGGATATTAGTAGTACATCTCATCACACCGGCACCCAGTTTGCGCGTCTAAATCAGTTATATGGTCTGGTGTTCAGTCTAAAACAAAACAGTTGCGTCAAGTATAAATGCCTCGTCTGTTTGGGGAGTTGCGCGCGCAGTCAGCGGAGGCTCGCGCTCCGGTGTCAGGCGAAAGTATAAACAAGGTTTAAGTCAGCGGTTGTTTAACAGACGTTAACATAAGGCGCCAGATCCATATATAAGGCGCTCCGGATTATAAGGCGCACTGTCGTTTTTTGAAAAAAATAAAGGCTTTTAAGTGCGCCTTATAGTGCGGAAAATACGGTATAGGCTAAATTGCTAATTTCATGCATATCTTTTTTTCTTTTGTATTTGTCCTATTGTTGTTTTTTTTTTTTTTTTTATTGTATTATTGAACGTTTCAACTCACTGTTGTTGGTTGCCAGTGAAATTTTCATTCATTTCATCATTTGGGGTTTTTTATGAACGTACTGACTTAACTAAGACTGGAGTCATATGCATTCATGCATGAGTAACAGCAACCTTAACTTACTCAAAGTAGGTCATGGCTTTTAAATATATTGGTATTTTTCACATGCAATAGATTAGATTCTCAAAGGTACAGCTTGTGAAATAATCTGGTCATGTACAACTACAGTAAATTGCAAATGTTTAGTGAAAGAAACCTTGACTATATAAGTGAACTAGACAGTAGAACATATCCTCTTTAAAGCAGGATATTTAAAGTGCCATGTTTTTAATGTATTAATTAAGATCTCAGAGCAATGCGAGTGAAACTCTAAATGGTCCAAGGTCAAACTTCGGTGGTGAAAAAAAAAGAAAAGCTGTTCCACAGCTTCAGGCTTGAATTTTGGAACGGAAGCAGCAAAAACAAAGTACAAGCTTGTTATAAAAACATGAAGTTCCAAGTGTTTTGAAAGATGTAAGAATGGCACTGGAGTTCTCTCGTCTTATCAAACTGCAAGTCAAATGAGGTTTGTGAAACTTTAACATCCAAACATGATTTTTATTTTTCTGGTGTACGCTTGATTGCACGCTTTTAAGTGGTAGCGGATATTTTGATTCTCTGATGTTATGTGTCTTTGCGTCATTTCTGTGTGAGTTGGCAAGACTTTTCTCTTCTAGAATAGATTTGAAGTGGCAGTTCTACCTCAGAATAAAAAAAAAATACATGTTTAAAAAATGTCAAGTCTCAACCGAACACAAGTTTCACATTAGCACACAGATGAACGTATGAATATTTTATAAAACTCACCACATCTTCACCACAGCCTATTTTCAAATGCTTCCAATATTCAACATTTCATATTACAGGAAATGTAAACAATGTTGGATAGCTTTCCTTCTTTCTCTTTCTGTATGTCATTGTATGTATGTGTGTGTATATATACCTCTAGGCTAAAACAATTGAATGGAAAATGAGGCGGCCGAATGTCTCTGGCTTTCTGAAGGTCGACACACATTATTCTGGCACAAAAAAAAGCCTCAGTTTACTAACTTGTGATTGACAGTCTTGAATCACTTAGAATAGCATAATCGTGGCAACTGCTTTTGATTGATTTTAAAGAATCTTCAGAATATTCACAAAAACTACTATGGAATTTGTCATTTTAGTTGCACCGCTTTGCTATTTATCGTCCTTAAAGGCAGGGTAGGTAGAAATGGTCTAAAAATTTTATTTTTCAAATTTGTTTAAACTTTATGTACATATCAATACATAATTAAAATGTAAGTACTCTGAAAAAGAAAGTATCAAAATCGAGTGTCTGTAGACCTCTCACGACTGTTTTAAAGACATCTCATTATTTCCATTCACTCCACCGCCTCATTTCTGTGCTTCTTCCAAAGCCACGCCCCCAAAACACATGAACGCGCGACTCCGACCGCTGAGCTAGAGGACGCATTATTTACCTGAGACAAGCGGAGGGGAAGGGGCATTTTTTTGCCTGGTTTGCCTTCACTAACTGCATATGCTGGTACTGTAAATTTAGATTGCTCTTTCTCTGCCATTGTTTTGGTATTCCTAGGTTCAGTGCCTTCTTCTTCTTCTTCGATAGATTTTATTGGCAGCTTGCAAACATAGTGCATTACCGCCATCTACTGGACGGAGGTGTGATCAGGTTCCGTGCCTCTCGCACTCCTCAAATCAAACGGTCGCGCGCAAGTGGGCAGGTGCTGTGTGGCAAAAGGGTGGTTGCCATGGTTGCGAGAGAGTGACAGTCGCCTAAGCCAATCCTTTGATTCGTCCCGAATCGAAATAATGAGCTGTGTTTAATACAGATTAAACGGTCTAGAGTCACTTGATTTTTATACTCTTTTTTTCAGAGTTCTTACATTTTAATTATGTATTGATATATATAGAAAGTTTTAACAAATTTGGATCTTTAATTTTTAATAAATCCTACCTACCCTGCCTTTAAGTTGTCTCATGGTCAGTGCCTGAGCTCAATTCCTGGTAAGGACACATGGTTGGTATGTTGTGGTGTGGCTAAAGCTTAGTACAACCAAGTGTGAGGCTGACTTCTCTTAAGCCCTTGAGCAAGACACTTAACCCAAGGTTACTCACTCAATTTTTTTTTATATATATATAATTATTGACCTAGAGAGTCATAAGAATTGTGCCGCAAGGGTTTTATCAAGGTTGAGCCAAAAACCTAGGACTAGTTTGCAAAAAAATGTTTTTTTAAATAATCTCCAATATTTAATGAACAAATTGATTGACAGCAGCGGTCCTAGATGTAAAGTTGCTCCGAATTAGGAGTTCTACCATGTAGTATGAATTGCATGGTGTACTATCATTTACGCAAGTGAAAAAAACGGAAGGCGCCCCCCGGTGGCCGATTTCTTTTGAATTTCTCACAGGCCTCTAAGGAGTGAGCCAAACAGGCCCAGCGAGTTTCGTTCTGATCTGCCTCCGTTGACCTTGTCAGAATGCTGCTCAAGCTTTATTGGCGAATGTCCTCAAAGGCAGTCTTGGCACCTTGGACGAAGACACTGCATGGCAATTTTCAAGTCAATCAGACTTAGTGTTGCGTAGTTATAGCCATTTTTATGTTTTATCCATGTTATAGCACCACCAAGTGACTAGCCACTGCGTGCTTTTTCACACGACCAAAGATTGAGCACTTAGATATGTGTGCCGAGTCTGGTGAAAATATCCAACCCACGAATTTTACAGGCAGATTCGGAGCGGATCTTCTGTCGGATAACATTTCCAAAATGTTAAATACCGTTTGACTAGTAACCAAAAGTCCAAATCATATTCTCTGCTGCACCAATTTAACTGATATAAATTCTAGTGTAGAACATTGCATAGAAACTGTGTCTATTCCTCGTTTAGTGAGATCAAATAATAAATCTACTGCAGGATCTAGGAAAAATCTAATTGTTATTAAAACAGAAAATACTGCTATTAGTAAACAAAAACAATTTCTAAAGCTAGGTCTTCTAAACATTAGATCACTCACACCTAAGGCAGTTATTGTAAATGAATAGTCACAGATAATAGCTTCGATATACTTTGCCTTACTGAAACCTGGCTTAAACCAAATGATTATTTCAGTCTAAATGAGTCTACTCCATCAGGATACTCCTATAAGCATGAGCCCCGTCTGATTGGTCGTGGCGGCGGTGTTGCAACAATCTATAGAGATATTCTCAATGTTACTCAGAAAACGGGTTATAAGTTTATTTCGTTTGAAGTACTTGTACTAAATGTTACGCTCTTAGATGTTAGAAAAACATCCCTATTATCTCTAGCCTTGGCTACCGTATATAGACCGCCTGGGCCTTACGCTGATTTCCTAAAAGAGTTTGCAGATTTTCTCTCAGACCTATTAGTCAATGTCGATAAAGCATTAATTGTTGGAGATTTTAACATACACGTAGATAATCCAAATGATGCGTTAGGGGCTGCGTTTACGGATTTATTAAACTCCTTTGGGGTCAAGCAAAACGTTACAGGACCAACTCATCGTTTTAATCACACACTCGATTTAATTATATCACATCGAACCGATCCAACCGATATAGATATCATTCCACAAAGTGATGATGTCACTGACCATTACATGGTAACTTGCATATTACGTACTCCTGTAATATATCATGCTGCACCGCGTTATCGATCAAGCAGAACAATCCTTCCATCCACCATAGATAATTTTTCAAATTGCTTATCTGATCTGTCTCAGCTGCTCAGTGAACCCAAACAAACAGATGAACTAGAGGAATTAACTAGCACTATGAGCACCATTCTCTCTGGAACATTGGATACTGTTGCACCTATTAGATTAAAAAAGGTCAGAGAAAAAAGTAAAGCACCGTGGTACAACACTACGCATGTTCTAAAGAGAGAAACCCGTACTTTGGAGCGTAAATGGAAACAAACTAATTTAGAGGTCTTTAGAATCGCATGGAAAGACAGTATGTCACGTTATAAAAAGGCCCTAAAAGCGGCCAGGGCTGAGCACCTCCGCAAACTAATAGAAAACAACCAAAACAATCCTAGGTTTTTATTTAACACCGTGGCTAGACTAACAAATAAACAGACGTCACCTGAACAAAATATCCCGCTACAGTTTAGTAGTAATGATTTCATGAACTTCTTCACTGAGAAACTAGAAAACATCAGAACCACAATTGTAAACGTTCAATCCTCAATCGCGCCTTATAATTCAGCCTCAATTATCACCCCGCAAGAACAATTACAGTGCTTTACAACTATAGAACTAAAAGAGTTAAATAAACTTATCACTTCATCTAAAACAACAACATGTTTATTAGATCCTATACCCACTAAACTACTGAAAGAAGTGTTACCTATAGTGGAAGAGCCTCTCCTCAATATTATTAACTCATCTTTATCTTTAGGTCATGTTCCTAGAACATTTAAACTGGCAGTTATAAAACCTCTCATTAAGAAACCACAATTAGACCCACATAATCTAGAAAATTATAGACCCATTTCAAATCTTCCTTTTATGTCTAAAATACTAGAAAAAGCTGTGTCCGCTCAACTGGGCTCTTTCTTGCAAGAAAATGACATCTATGAAAAGTTTCAGTCTGGATTCAGACCGCATCATAGCACTGAAACTGCGCTCGTTAAAATCACAAATGATTTACTTTTAGCTTCTGACCAAGGCTGTATCTCAATACTAGTTTTACTTGATCTTAGTGCTGCGTTCGATACTATAGATCACACAATACTCTTAGATCGACTACAAAATTATACTGGTGTTCAAGGACAAGCATTAAGCTGGTTCAGATCATACTTATCTGACCGCTACCATTTTGTCTATTTAAATGAAGAAAAATCGATCATAACTCCAGTAAACTATGGAGTGCCGCAGGGATCTGTGTTAGGCCCTCTGTTATTCTCAATATATATGCTGCCACTTGGAAATATTATAAGGAAACATGGAATTAGTTTCCATTGTTATGCTGATGACACTCAAATCTATATTTCATCACGGCCAGGTGAAAACGCTAAATTATCCAAATTGACAGAGTGTGTTAAAGATATAAAAGATTGGATGACGCGCAATTTTCTTTTATTAAATCCAGACAAGACAGAGGTACTAATCATCGGTTCAACAAACCGCCCACAAAACCTCTCACTCTACAACTTTAATATAGTAGGATGTCCTGTTACTTTATCCTCTACAGTAAAATACCTGGGTGTTATACTAGACTGCAACCTGTCTTTTGAAAATAATATTTCATATGTTACAAGAACAGCCTTTTTCCACCTTAGAAACATTGCTAAGTTACGTAACATGCTATCAGTTTCTGATGCAGAAAAATTAGTTCATGCATTCATGACCTCGAGACTAGATTACTGTAATGCTTTATTAGCCGGTTGTCCTGCATCCTCAATAAACAAGCTACAGTTAGTCCAAGATGCCGCCGCTAGAGTTCTTACTAGATCAAGAAAATATGATCATATAACACCAATTTTATCATCACTACATTGGTTACCTATAAAGTTCCGTATTAATTACAAGGTATTGCTACTGACTTATAAAGCCCTAAACGGCTTAGCTCCAGTCTATTTTACGGATCTTCTATCGCCCTATAATCCATCGCGCTCTTTAAGATCACTAAATTCAAGGCTTTTGGTCATACCTAGGATATCCAGATCCACCAAAGGAGGGAGAGCATTTTCACATTTGGCTCCAAAACTCTGGAATAGTCTTCCTGATACTGTTCGTTGCTCAGACTCACTCTCCCAGTTTAAAACTAGATTAAAGACGCATCTCTTCAGCCAGGCATTCATATAATACTTTTAATCTTACAGTTAAATCTGACCTCTAGTTCATAAACGCCAGAGGAGAACTGGCCCCCGATGAGCCTGGGTTCTCCCAAGGTTTTTTTCTTCTCCATTAGGTCACCTGATGGAGTTTTTCGGTTCCTTGCCACTGTTGCCTTTGGCTTGCTCAGTTGGGGATATTTGGGGATATTTAATTTAATCAATCAATCAACAATACTATTGATCAGCATTACCAAACGTGGACGTTTTCCACTAGAAACAAACATTGATGTATTATTTTAATTTAATACTGTGAAGCTGCTTTGATACAATCTGTATTGTGAAAAGCGCTATATAAATAAACTTGACTTGACTTGACGAATTTTACGAGGTGGCTAATTGAGTGGGGTCGTATGAATTTGTAAAATTTTTGCTAAATCATACATATTTTACGAGTTGCCCAATTCATATGATTTCGTACGAATGACCTACCTCTGACCCCGTCCCTAAACCTAACCGTTACTGGGGTTTAGACAAACCGAGTGAGGGCGTACGAATTCATACGAAACAGTCAGATTTTACTCACTCGTACGAATTGGTCATGAGATAGCGTTGAAATATCGCATTCCGTTCACAAGTTATAGCCATTTTAGTAAAGGTGGCTCCTCCCACTTCAAACTTTTTGGCCCTTAGGCCGTGTGTCCACCAAAGCGTTTTTAGCCAGCTGAAAACACTAGGCGCTCTGCTGAAAACGCCTAGCTGTGAGCGCTTGAGAGCATTTTGCCAGTGTTGCGTTTTTTTCAGTTGAGACACTTTGCTTGTTATGATACGGAATATCCGCGAAAGTGTTACTACTAGTATCTAATTTCACACATATTTTGTTTCTGTGTTGATTCTATATTAAAATGTCAATACAATGTAATGTATTTTCTCCGGCTCTTGTTTTAAATGATTTTGTTCCGTTATTATGCTTGTTGTCATTTGTTGACGTTGTGCAAGCAGAATGTGGCGGACGCGGTTGGTCGGTGTGGTATTAGTCCCGCCCCATCTCCACTGTGATTGGACGGTTGGGTAAAAAGTGACAGTGATGAGCGCTGCGTTTTACCAAAAAGTTGAACATTCTTCAACTCTCGGCGACCTGTAAAAAACGCCGAACACTCAGCGCCTCGTTACACTCATGGCGTTTTAAAAACGCGGCGCTCCCATTGAAAACATTTGAAAAAACACGCCAGCCACGTGAAAACCGCTTTGGTGGATACACGGCCTTAGAGACAGCGATTCGAAATTTCAACTTTTTTTTATAATTATTGACAGTCAGACTCCAGAGAATATTGCAGCACTGCTTTGGTTCCGATTGGGTCAAAATCCTTGGACTAGTTCAAAAATCCAAAACGCCCGAAAATTTCGCCAGGCGACAAATCCGTTTTTTGTCCATCTTGAACCAAGGATTCCAACGATATAAGACACTTTAGCCAACGCCTAACAGTTTGGGAGTTATGAGTTATTGAACCCCTAATAAATACTCTAACAAATGTATTTTATGTATGTGTTTATATAAAAGTATGAATATGTATGTTTGCTAGAACAAAAAAAAAACAAATAGCAATGACATGAGATCATGTTGCAATGTTTAAAGACTTCATGAGCTAATGTAATCCCAAGGACATCCTGATAAAGTTTCGTGAACCCATTTAACAATGCTTTCTTGCTTACATAGCAACGTTTGTAAAATTGTCACTTTTCATGTGGAGATGGTCGTGCGTTGCATTGAAGTGATGCACTGAAGCTTGTAAAAGGGCCTTAAGTGTGCTGTAAGTCGCTTGGATAAAATAACTACATGATTGTTTCTGTTCTGTTTACAACGCTGAGAACTTTAATTTCATCCCAGTGGACCTTCCCTAGTCTAGAAAATGACATGTATTTAGTTAAGAACCAAGAAGTGCTGCATATAGTGCCAGAGCAGCAAAGCTGTTTCCTCTGAAATGACTGTGTTTGTTTATGTAGATGTCAGGGAAATGTCTGTTGTTCCCCTAACAGTCAACAGAGGGCATCCTCTCTGGAATTCTGTGTTTATCAAAAGCTCGTTACCATAGTTACCACACACCTGTGTTGCATTTGGAGCTCATTAGTCAACCATTAAATGCTCCCTTTGTTTCAACGGTCATTTGTGAAGTCTTATTTGTTGATTAATACGGTCCTGAGCAGCTGTCTTTGTGTTTTATGCTCCTGTTATTGAACATTGTCGTTTTGACCTCGTCTGCATCTTTGATTTTATTCTCATTACATTGCAACAATGAATGGGCTATTATTGATCTGGTGACAAAAATTTAAAGTAACAAATATCAGCATTACTGTTGGCCTGTAGTTTGTTGCTGCAAGTTGATATTGTATTGGCTAGAAACTGCTGACTTTCTAGTATACAGAGCACATTTCAAATTGAAAGCTGAAAATGGAACGTCAGTTAGCAAAGTCTCATTAACGTTAAAACTTCACATTGAGTGATGACAGATTCTCAGGATAACGCTCTGTGTATCTTTCCTCAGTTTTGACTGATGGTCTATTTTCTTTAACTTCCCCCTCATACTGTAAGTTTAATTAAAAGCTGACATTTTGTGTGAATGCCAATGAGCATTGGGATGATGGGGTGGCAGGGTGTCTACTGATAGAAATTAAACAAAATCAAAATATTTGCTCATTTAAAAAGTACACAATTCTCTATCGACACGATTTGATCAAATATATTATGAGTTTATGAAAATGTATGAACTAATGTGAAATACGGTGAATGTGATTTCACCAAGTGCAACATGTTCTGGATCAACATCTTTGTTGATACTGGAACAACATTCCAATCAACCAATCAGATTTGAGGGACACGTTTAGAGTTTATGTCAAGTTTAGGCTTACAACCAGGGTTAGGTGCTTCTACAACAGTGTTATGGGTAGGGTTAGGTTTAGGTGTAGGGATGGGATGGTTAGGGACTATGTTTTTAGTCAGGAATGTTGTTCAAGGATCAACAAAAGATGTTGATCCATGAACATGTCTTACTTTGGCAAAATCACGGTGACCTAAAAGTACCTTACTTAAATCCTCTTCATCCAATACAGTCTCATAGCAATTCGTAACTTTAAAATTTTTTGACAAATTGGTATGAATTCATTTATAGGTTTTTGTATGATCTTTTTACGTCTCCATAACAGTTATATTCAGAGTTGGGGGTACATGTAACTGAGTTACATAATTTAATTTTAAAATAAATGTAACTGTAAACAGTTACTGAGAAAAAAACTTTTAATTAAATTACAGTTACTTATGAAAATGTTAACAATTACAAAGGGGGTTACATCTGAATATTTTCTGTAGAGAGTTAGGATATGTTGAACAATATTAATTTGATGTTTTGCCTGTTTTTGATGTGCACGATGCCTCCTGTCATTTAAAGGCTGTTTAGTACAGCAATCTGTCTAAGAGTTGCCACCTTGGCGAGTGATAAAAATGCATACCAGTGCTGGAAATTAGAAGAGTAATCAAATGTAATCAGTTACATTACATTATTAAAGTAATTGAAACAGTTACACTACTTGTTACATTTTAAATAGGCTAACTTGTAACTTGTAATCTGTAACCTATTACATTTCCAAAGTAACCCTTTCAACACTGGTTATAGTTAGGGATGGGGTTATAGGTGGACCTTCATGCTTACTATAAAAAATAAAAATAAAAAAACATACTTTTTTGTACGATTCACATCATATAAATTAATTTGAAATCGGCGTCTCCTAAAATACTTAGTTTTTCGTGTGAGATTGGGTTGCGTTATCTATGTCTTTAAAGGTTCAGTCACATTTACTGTTGCTCGATGAATTTTCATGCTCATTGCTCAAAGTCATTCCAATCAGCGAAAATGTTCTCCACACAGATTTCAGCCACGTTCAACTTGGTCATGTAAATTAGCTGCGCTAACCAACAGAACACTGACTGTTTCAAAAGTGACTTTATACACGAGCTACACTGTAAAAAATTTGCTGTAGTTATGCAGCTGTTTGCCAGTAACTTACTGTAGATTTAAATTTATGTTATTTACTGGCAACAGTTTGTTCAAAGTTAAATGAACATTAAACATTAACAAGTCTTTGTCTTTACAGAATAAAACTATAAAATAACAATCTAATGCAAAGCATTCTGGGAACCAGAAATCTTCATCAACCTTTTTCTGTTTTTCCTTCAGATTTTGGTTCCCAGAATGCTTTGCATGAGGCTGTTATTTTAGTTTTATTCTGTAAAGATAAAGACATTGTTAATGTTTAATGTTCATTTAATTTTGAACAAATTGTTGCCAGTAAATAACATCAATTTAAATCTACAGTAAGTTACTGGAAAGTATCTGCCAGTAATGCTGTAATTTCTACAGATTTTTCCAACAGTGTATGCTTCATACATCTCTAAGCTATTAACAATGAACAATGGACATTTATTGCATGCGGAAATTTCACTAATGTGACTGGATGTTAAGGGACTGTAAAGCGTCATGACATCTTCAGTGATTGTGACAAATTGTTGCAACATTTCTTAAACCTGTAATTACCTTCCTTAAAACAAATTAGGCACTAAACAAGTTAACAAGTGTTTTGCTTTCATGAATAAGCTCCAGTTCCATACTCACTTCAGCCTTGTTTAAAGTGCACACTAAGTTTTTAATTACAACAGCTGATTCCCCAGGTTCTCATCAAGGCCTCTGATTACATTTCAGGTCAACAGATTACGGAACCACTTATGAGAAACTCAATGAAAAGGTGGGCGTGAAGACCATCCTCAGCTATCTGTACGTCAGCCCCAACAACAAGCGCAAGGTAAGATTTATGGCGTTTGTTTCCTCTGTCTGGTACACCTACACATTGTTAGTCTTCATGATGTCTCTTTTACGAAGATGTCAAAACAGGTTTCAAGGTGATTATGTTTATGTGCGTGCGTAGCTCAACCCCCCTGCTCATTTATGACCGCTAACCGCGTTGGAAGGATTCCACAGGTCTTCTTCTTGGCTCAGTGCGCTGTTGGCTAATTTATCCTCTAGTAGTATTTACTAACCTCTCCAGATTTTTATGAGATCAATACATTTTAAAGATTCACTGGCTACAGCACGCAGTTTTCACTTGGAAGATATAGTTAGCATTCAAAGCAAAACACATTCATATCATTAATATTGATAAGGCTGCTTTTTTTTTTTTTTTTTTTTTTTTTTTTACTTTGAGGTCTAATGAATTATGAACCGGATGAAAAGAGATTCATAAATTGCTAGTGTTTTAATCAAAGGCATGACAAAAAGGCTTGTATTTATGGCTTGAGGCTTGGGAATTTGCTTTGACAGTACAAGCTATCTTTCTCCATCGTCCTTTTTAAACCTCCTTTTTTTTACTCGTTTACTTTTTTCTTTATCAAGAAGAGTCATTTATTACTTAATTGTGGCTATCAGTCAGTTAATTATGGCCATTAATGAAGATGGAACACACTTTCAGTAGTTAGTGTTGGGGAAGCTGCTAGAAGACTGCAGTGTGCTAAGCTACAGTACATGCTAGACATGAAGTTCTATAAACTTTTTAAATTACAGTAAAATTTCAGTATCTATAATTGTATCTTGTCATATATATTATTACATTGACCGGACATGTTCGGTTCGCTTAGATTTTACATTAACTCGTGGGAAAGTGATAGTATGTTGTGGCCATTTTGTTGAAGTTGCGGCCTATGTTTTTTTCTTATGGCCATGACTTCTTATGTTGAGGGAATGGCATCCTTTTCTCGTGGCCATGAGTTTAATCCATAAACAAACCTGCGTAACATATAACGGGAATGGACATGTTCGGTTTACTTAAAGGTATAGCGGAGGATTTTCCCGAATTTTAGAAAAGAACCGCCCTCTCCACTTTTTGAAAAAAATGCACATGCGCAACACTCTACCTGCTCCCGAGAGGGAACGCCTATTAAACGCGTGCACGAGAGAGCATGCACGAGCCTAGTTCTCCTCGTGCACGCTCTGTTTACGAGTTGCTGTTGGCATGGCTCATACAAGCCTACTTTCCTTTACCTGTCGAGTAGAAACTTTGCGTTTGAAATATTCTCCCAAAAACACTCTGGTCTTGTTTCTTTCTTCAGAGGCCTTTCTCTTCTTGTCATACAGTTCGTAGACACTTTTTCTCTTGCGACCCTCAGACATTTTGAAAAAACCTGGTGAGAACGGGCGAGCTTCAATGAATGGCTGAAACCGTACCTCACCACACACATATACACCGGAAAGTGCGCATGCGCAGAAAGCGAAAACTACCTAGGGACGAGCACGTACGACGGCCTTACGTAAACATATCACCAGAATGATTGACAACTAGGAGGACCAATAGTCTTGATGATCCACCCGGAAAAAGACAATCCTCCGCAATACCTTTAATGGTTATTATTAATAAATTAACATTTTCAGGTTTCCCATGTCTGATATGCAAACAATTTTGTACGAAAAATATCCATAATTAAAACTTTATGATCTATAATCACTGGCTTCCGGCACCGGCCGTACGGGCGTTCACGAGAGAGTTGAGTTCCTGCGGAAGGGTGACCTCTGACCGCTACGCTTCAGAAGGGATTTATAAACCCACTGCCGTCGTGGATTACTTTTATGATGGATGGATGAGCTTTTTTGAGCTTCAAAAACTCCATTATCATTTATATAACTTTAATAATATTATATATTATTATATAACTCGCTATTCAATGCCAATACAAAGCTGGAAAGAGCCAGGATGTTATTTAATATAAGCATGGGACATTTTCATTTTTGGTTAAACGATTCCTTTAATTACTCGCTAACACTTCTGCTCAGTCTTGTTCATATCAGTGTGTTGTTAAGATGCAGGAGCTGTGGCTTCGTGGCACTCAATCATAATGTAATAATCTGGGATGTTTTTCTAACAGATCAATTTTGTTTTGCCTACAGTTGTGGGTGCCTATTTAGGGATTCATATTTCCCAGCAGTTCTGAACCAGCAGATTTAATTACACTGTGTCTAGACGGCATCTCTACCACCAACACAAGCACAAATGTCATCAACATCTGCTCAACACTGTGCTGTATTGTTCATCCACTTTGAATGCCAACGGTTAATCTTTTTCTTCAGCAAAATAGCAAACTTGTACACCAGAGGAGGAGAGAAGAACCCATTGGAAATGTCCTTTCCTTCTCTAAGTGCTTAATTTTCTAACCAGTAATGAAGGCGGAACCCAAGTTCACATTAAATAGCTACTCTCAATTCCAATGACATTATAAAACCAGGCCTGGGTCGTAATTAAAGGCTCTACTGTAAACATAATAAAAGCTTTGGGTCTAATAGAATAGTCAACATCCATTTGTCGGCTTTTACATTAACATGTAATGTGGGACGGCTTTTTATATCAAACCAGGAATGATTATCCTTGAATGTGAATGGTGAATGGTTGGTCAGTGCAGTACATCACAAAGGGCCTTAATGAGTAGTGTGGAGTGGATAGTAGAGCTTTAATAATCCGTTAATGCTATTTGATTGTGTTCTTGAGGATGCAATGGAACATATTCAACACAGAGAACAAAGCAAGGACATTTAGAAATATAGTATTTGCATAGTATATTATGTTGAGTTTTTTTTTATTTTTTATATACTTTCTATTGACAGAATAGTCAAAGGTTTTGCTCAGTGTGTTGGGAGCTTGTACCAACTAGATTATGGGGTTACACTTTATTTCATTGGTCCACTTTAGACACTCCACTAACTATTTGCTCCAACTCTGTTCTCTTAGTACATACTTCCATTAGGTTCAGTTTTAAGGAAGCGTGGAGTGTCTTTTTATTTGTATTATGCAGATGACACCCAAATCTATCTGACTTTGAAACATAATAACAAGAAAGATTTAGAAACCTTGCTTGCAAGTTTAGCCAATTGAAGATCTTGGATATCTTTAAACTTTAATGAGAGCAAGATTGTTGTTGGGGCCCTCTGTGTATAAAAAAACAACAACATCAATGTTGGAAACTTAAATACCTACAGTACCTCAATCTGACTGGAAAATTTTTGATTCCTGTAGTAATATTAGTAAATTATTCATGATTTCATTCAACTAACCCTAAACCAAATTCCTAACCCTAACCCTACAGTAAGTACATGTAGTTAATTTATATTACTCAATACTTAAATATATAATTACAATGTAACAAGGATACCTTAAAATGATAACTTGTTTTAAGCATAAAGTCACTTAATTTTGATAAATTTGTCAAAAAACAAGACTTTATATCTTATGTCATTTTGCTTGCTTCTCAATTAAATGTATCCTGATTTACGAATGTTTATATATTTTACTGAATAAATTGAAAATCAGTTTTTGCCATGTTGACGTGTCATAGTCAATCAAACTTAAGTAGACATACTTTACTGGCCTGAAAGGATGTACAGTTACTACATGTCTAAGCTGTCTATAATAAGGACATAGATCATTAAAATAGCTTTTTCCACATACATTTAATCCAGTCTGTAAAGAAATTTCTCTTCTTGAGTTATCAGAGTTAGATAAAGTCACATCAATAAAGAGTCATTTCTTTTGGTAATGAGTGATTTGAGTCTAACTCTAAGTCACAAGTCTTGATCTACATCTGTTCCAAACGTAATATTAAATGACTAAATGAGATGACTTGAGCAAAACTAAACCAGTCCATTGAAGAGCCTGAATATAATTGGAGGATTAACAATCAGTTGTGGATCTTGTGGTGCCGGTGCCAACATGTCTTGTGGGTAATTTCTCCAAGGCAATGGAAATCAAGCAGACATTTAAGTGAGAAAAATGAGCAATGCCAAAAATGCTTTGTAGCGAATATGAAATTTACTCAAAATGAAATTGCTATTATATGCTGTCCTGAAATAGCCGTACTCTTCGGGAGAATGATTTTATTTTATTATACATTTCACAAAGAAAATGTCTCATTCTCATTTGAGTGGCTTTTAGGAAGGTATTACAGGGTGTGACAAATTTAATTAAGACATCAACAAATACCGAAATATACCAAATTCTGTTCCGGTGGCAAACGTGTTACTGCTAAATTATGTTTTGCAAGCTCCTATACCTCAAAGATTATATGAAGTCAGAGTGTAATGAGATGGAGAAAATGAATTCACCCTGTAGAATTGACTGTCATATTGGGCTAAAATAGGGTTAGGATAATTTAACTAGAGAGGTAGAAGCCAAACCACCGTGCGGTAGTTTTGAGCATGTGTGCGCCACAGGGAAAAGGTAAATGCACAGCAGAAAGTGCAGCCACAGCAGATTGTAGACGGGAGAGGAAAATCAAACGGCGGCAGTGCCAAAACCCTGGAAGAGAAGCGGTCAGCGTGGTGGGAGACCGGCGGGGAGAGAGAACAAGAGACACACAAAGACTAATACTGAATTCAACTTGTGATTGCTGTATTTAAGATACCGTATCACATTTTGTGGTTTGAAGGGTGACGATTCAAAGGAATTGGATCATGTCCATTGGATATTTTACAAATAAACTAGTGCTGTCAATCGATTATAAAGATTAATCACTTGTTTTTTCTGTGATTAAAAACACTGAAGTCTTTAATATATTTCGTAAGGTAATCATTTCACAGTTAATCTCCAAATTAATGAAGGGACAACATAAAAACAGTATATTTTAAATTCTTGTTGATGTCTCCATGACATTTAGTTTTTTTAAACATTAATTATAGCCATTCGACATTACAGTATAATTGAAAGCTTTAAATTTTTTAAACATTAATTAGGCTTAAAAAAAATAACAACTTTTAATTTAAGTGAACTTATAACAATCCTCACATAAACCCATAATAAATGTCATATTTACCTGTGCCCTTTCTGTCTAACAGGCAGGAAATATACAGAAATTGAATAAAGTCAGACAGTCTGCACTGCATAAATTACAAATTAAATATAGATTAATCCTTATTAAAGCTAAAAAAAAGTTCTTTAGTCAAGAGCAGTGAGTAATTTTCTCTGTTCACTTTGTTCTTTGATTAACATTAATGACAGACAGCATTAGTGGCTGCTGTCACTTTAAGGCTTGCCTTAATTTAAGGCTTGTGAGAAAACCTTAACATTTTCTCACACGTTCATTTCAGACATTAACTCATTTAAGACTGCTCTTATGAGGATACTGGACAAAATGGACATTTTGACATAATTGTGTGTGTTATTGTTCATTCAAGCTTGAAAGAAAACTAAAAATCACTGGCAACCAATTGGGAGACTTTAAAATTGGAGTAATATGTTCACGTTTACAGACCCCAATTAATAATTCTGTAAAACAAGTCAAAAATATGCACTGAAATTTGACATTTTGAAGTTGTATGAATGCTCCAAGGACAGCTAGAAAGATTTGCAAATAGCAACTTCAACCTGTGAGCAACTGAACAGATATAGCACAATATTGCACACTGTTATGATACTTTTATGGTGCTTTTGTTTCCTTTCTGAAACTTTAAAGCTCTACTCGCCATTCATTGTGCGGTACATTGCTCAAAAATGTGCTCTGCAGATGAAAAACAAATAGGTTTAGGCATGTAGCCTAAAATTATCAATTAAAAAGAGTGATAAATTAAATGCATGTATTAAAGTCTCTTAATTAATCTTTTCTTCGAAGAGATGCCATTTCAACATGATTGTATTGGGTTTTGCTTTTCTTCTGCGATTTAAAAAAAGGTATGACCTCACGAGAATAGCAAAACCTACCTACACACACACAGACAAAGCCCCACTGTTAAATAATGAAAGGTAAAAATGTGTTGACAGTCTGTTCTACTCTAGTGCCTCAGCCTGTAATTGTTATCACGAGGGACCTTTCATTCAGATGAGAGTGCGCGAACTGTCTCTTCAAAAAGTGAATTTTCAGCTTTTTTCATTTAATAACTCTCTATTGGCCTGCACAAAAACCTATTTTGCACTGTCATATGAGTCGCACTTGAAGTTTAACAGCATACATGTGTGGTTGTGTGCAGTTGTGTGTATGTTTGTCTCTGTTTAAAACAGAGTTCTGTTATCTGCGCTTTATGAGTGTGAAATTACAATAACTAGCAGGTGCTGTAAACAGAGTTGCCCCTCACAAAAAAAGAAAGAAAAAAAAAGCACATTTTAGAAAGTAAAACATCCACATTAAACACCCACTTGTCAGTAGTAGCCTACACCACACAAACAGACTGCTGGAAATGAAGGGCTGATAGTGACCTCATGATAAACTGCGATAGCTGATGGCTAAGGCAGTTAGCGTCACTAAACCAAGGTTGAGATTCAGATAACTTGTGTAGGATTCTCTAGGCTTTTAGCATTTGCTGTTGTTGATGCTAGGGGTGAAATGAGAGTGCTAATTATACCGTAGTGTGTTGTCTTCTAATGTAGCAAGAGTGTCTGTTAGCATTGCAACAACTTTAGCATCATAAACCGGATGAATACTGCAAAGTCGTGAAGAAACTAAAGTAACAGCGGTTCTGAAAAATTCAGATAGATGCTAATGTATTGTTAATTCATGACTCACTTTGTAAGAACTGAAGCTGTTGCAGTTTTGGTCTGCCACTAAAATGAAAACACATTATATAGGTGGGCTTTTCAGTTGGTGTCTGGTGGTGTGGGCAGCTCTGATGGCATGAGATCTGCAGGGGAAACACACACTGATTGGGCGGAAGCAAATGTCCTAACTGAGAAATAAATAAATACGAACATCTGTTAGCCCTCAGGCATCATTTCAAAACGCGTGCAATGAGTAGAGAGAGAACAGAGAGGTGATAAAAACAGGGTTGAGAGAGAGAGAGAAAGATGTACAGTCGTTTGCACACTCT
The DNA here is from genome assembly GCA_021464565.1 of Rutilus rutilus. Taxonomy (NCBI): domain Eukaryota; kingdom Metazoa; phylum Chordata; class Actinopteri; order Cypriniformes; family Leuciscidae; genus Rutilus; species Rutilus rutilus. The sequence goes on from JAJAQA010000002.1 coordinate 25,694,157, forward strand.
GGCAGTTTGATGAAATGAACAACTTTGAGAAAAGGTTTCTTTTATTTAAGAACTCATTTATTATTTATTTTATTATTAATGAGGATGATCACCATGCGTCCTTAGTAATGAGCATACGAATCTTAGGACAGCTTTATTTTATCTTAGTTCAAAGTATTATTTGGCACATGTCCCACACAGTGCTGGCAATACAATTTGTTTGATAAATGCTTTCATGCATGTGCTGTTATGCAGTAAAACATTTTGGTTTGATGTTTCCCGGTATTTTAGACCAAATATTGGCGTATTATATTATATTATATTATATTATATTATATTATATTATATTATATTATATTATATTATATTATATTATATTATATTATATTATATTATATTATTCTCCATGATTAAAATAAACATTGTATTTTTTGACTGTTAATACATTAATTGATTTTCTTTTCTTTTTTTTACTATTTTAATTTATAACATCAATTTCATTGATGATTCTACTTAACTTATTTTGTTAACTAATGTTAACAACTGGAACCTTATTGTAAAGTGTTCCCACTGTCCCTTTAAATCATGCTAAAATGTCAATATTTTTGCACCATGTATTCAGATTGCTTTAACATGGTCACCTGATTCACAGAATATCAAAATGGTAAGAGTGGCCACTCAACACCATGTTTTCAGCCGAAATGTGCTAAATAACCTCCTCTCTTCTGCTTTCCCTTCCTCCTGCCTCGAATCGTCGCTTGTTAGCTCGGGTCTTCGTCAGACTCTCAATCACACACGAGACCTTTGCTTCGTTTGCTCGGGCCCGCGCCTGACATTTCTCATTCTCATATGAAGACTTCACATTTTCCCTCGTTGGTGGAAGTCACTGCCTCCCTGACCTTTCTCTTTCCCAAGCTTTAATTAGGCTCATCTTGCCTGACCAGCTCCCCAATTCCACCCCGGCTCGGCTTTATCCCCCCTCGCCCCGCTGACAAGCTTGTATGGTCGTGTATGTGTCTTTGGAAAGATAATTGCCAGATAACAGGGGTTGATCTTTTTGGGGGGAAGAATTGTACTCATGTTTTCATGTAGAGGGAGAGCATGAAAGGATATGCACACGCAAAGAGAATAAAAGATGAAAAACGTACATGAAAGTATATTATAGGCAAAAGTCTTGTGTCAAAGCTAAAGAGCTCCACTATGAAAGATAAATGCTTTCTCTCTGCCTTGGCATTCATTTCTTCATTCTAAAATTTCGTAATATCACTTGTTATTTGATAATTCACAGTTTTGTATTTGTATACATGTACTGTATGTACTGTAAATTTAAAGGGGACCTATTATTCAAAATTGTGGTGTTTGAACATAGGGTTCAACCACCCTATAATGGTAAAAATCCACCCACTCCTCTTTTTTAATCCCCATAAATCATAAACAGTGTTTTAGAATAAGACATTTTCAATTTCTATACAATGTGACGTTACATTGCACAGGCCCCGCCCACTACTGCAGACGGTCTCTGCCCTATTAACATAGACCCCGCCCTGAGTGAGCTGTACACAGTCCACTCTGTTTATCTCCTCGCCATAGCATTTAAAGGGATAGTTCACCCAAAAATGAAAATTACCCAATGGTTTACTCGCCCTCAAGCCTTAGGTGTATATGACTTTCTTCTTTCAGATGAATATAATGTAAAAGGATGAGATTTTGAAGCCCAAAAAAGTGCATCCATCCATGATAAAAGTAAATCCATACGTCACTGGGGGGTTAATAAAGACCTTCTAAAGCGAAGCGATGCGTTTGTGCTAGAAAAATATACATATTTAAAACTTTACGAAAGAGTAAACCTTGACCTGACGCATTTATGAACACGGAAGCGCAGAGGATAGAGCAAAGCAAAACACCGGTCACAAATTAGAAGTCTAAAATGACAATTTTTAAAGAGAAATCTCAGAGGAGCTTGAGTTTGTTGCCCAGCCCTGTTTGTTTGAACCGCGAGAGGCGTCAAAGCTTAAGCTACACCTACATCCTACGTCATGCATCGTCAAATGTTACTCTTCTGGCCTAAGTCGACTTGCGTAGGCTCCGATTTTATTCTTCTGAAAGAAGAAAGTCATATAAGGCTTGAGGGTGAGTAAATCATGGGTAATTAAAATTGTTGGGTGAACTATTCCTTTAACACCAGCATTCAAGTAAGAAATTAATTCGTATTAAAGCTTCTAAAGTTATTCAATCAAGAGCAGTGAGTGATTTTCTGTTTTTCTTTTGTTGATTGATTCATATTAACAACATATATAGCAGTAGGTACTGTATATTGCGCTGCTGTCACTTTAATACACAGATCTAATATACACGTGATTTATTTACTTGCTGTTTACATTCACACACATAACCGACTGTTTATGTGAACTTTGTGTGTTTTTGACATAACTTTTTGTGTATTTGACAGTTTAAGCGCAATAATATGTGAAAGAAAACTTGGTGTAATACTCACGGGACGCGCCGTCTGAAATCCAGCTTTCTGTGCACGTGCTTCGGATGTGTGCACTCAGGAAACCATATGTATAAGAAGTTTTGACTGATAGATATGCATGCAGATAATAATATTTCATGATGAAGAAGAACTGCAATGTCATGTGAGCGTGACCGCTATAAAGATGATAATCAAAACCAAACAGATGTTTTAGTTTTTGGCAGAGTATCAGAGGCACGCCCTCTTCTTGAAAGTGTTGTGGGGAGCAGCAGCTCATTTGCATTTAAAGATGCATGCACGAAAACAGCATATTTTTCCTTAGACTCAAAAATAGCCATTTACAACATGGTATAATAAATTATCTGTGGGGTATTTTGAGCTGAAACTTCAGACACATTCTGGGGACACCTGAGACTTATATTACATCTTGTAAAAAGGGGCATAGTAGGTCCCCTTTAAAGTTGGAGTGTTTCGATAATTTTAAATGTATTCCATGCGAGCGCTGGAATGCTTGAGTCATAATCAGTTTTGCCTGTCGCCTGGCAACCCCATGAGTGCCCTTAAAGACAGCCCTACAACTGAGCCATCAGCACAATCTTTCCTTTAGAGCAAGAGATTGTCTCTCCTAAGATAAAGATTTCAACATTTAGCTGATTTTCTTCGTGTTTTTAATCGCCCCTGACCTTCAGCAACAGCAGTAAACTGCACATACAGCGTCTCAGCCACTAGATGGTGGTTATTCTTCAGTGTGGTGAAACAGAGGTTTATGTGGCAAGTATATGCTTGTGAAGAGGGAGGGTGTATGACACTGAGTTACTGCTTTTTTTGTACTAATGGGGGAAAAACTGTGTATTTTCATTTATATTAAATGTGCTATGTCTATATAGAGTATTTAATAAATGCATGTAACATGTGGTATTGACAATACTTATTATATGATCACTTCATCCATGTTTTTTTTTTTTTTTAATGTTTTGATCTTGAAATGTTTCATCAAAATGTCAGAACTGGTGAAAACAACAGACTTCTCCCTGATGACATATGCAGGACTTCTCCAATCGTTAAAGGTCCCATTCCATGGATTATTTTTATTATTTTATAATGTTTCCAGGGGTGCCCTTATAATGTTAGTATGTTTTTTAGATCAAAAATTGTTATAATTTAGAAATAAAAGGCATATTTCCTAGCCTGATTTCATTCCCTGGTTTGAACGCTCTGTTTGAAGGGGCGTGTCTGCTGTGAGACTTCAGTGTAAACGCCCTCTGCTGTGATTGGCTGACATGCTTGCATATGAAATATCTGGCATTACATGTGGAACTATCTGGAAAACTTTTACTATTACAGCTATTATACGTTTTTACTATTACAGCTATCTGGATTAACGAATCATGAGAAGTTTTTTAAGTATTTAGATCTATTCCCATCACATAAAAGGTTGCAGTGATGAGCACTGAGCAGATGACAGTCTGATCGCGTGAAAGATCTTATCATTGCAACGCAGTTTCTGCACTATCACTAATGATTTCACCAATGCAAACATGAGGCATATAAATACAGTAAGAGCATCGTTGTGCAGTGTAACAGCGTCATTGATTTCATAACGAGTTTTGGCAAGTGTCCAGATAAACTCGCGCTGTGTGATTGATAGCTTGGGCGATTGGAAAGGGATTGTTCTTTGATCGCTTTCTGTATATTAATCACAGTTTAAGTAAGATTATTTTCATCCTACTAAGAGAAACGAACGATGTGAAGAGTGATCGCTACTTCCATATTAAATCACTACTTACCGCTTGCTGGAATATAGTTGAAATAGTCCCCTTCGTCAGTATGAAACGCTGAGAGAAGTCTGCTTGATATTATTCCAGGTTAGAAAAACAGTCCGTGGTGAAATGGACAGAGCAAACTAACAACTTCGAATTAAACTTTTGCGGTATCCGATTATAGATAAACATCAACCACGTCTGTTGACATTTCGCCATCAATACGCCTGTGTTCCTGTGGGCGGAGGTTACGGTTCTAGTGACATCATTAAAGCAGGATGTAGAGGGGTGTAGTCCAATCCAGCCGTTTTTTGTAGTCAACTTCTGTTAAATAAAATATCTCGCTTGGCATTGAACTTTGAGCTTTATAATTTTACAGATATTATTTATACTCTAACAACAACATTACACACTAACTAAAGTTTGAAACATGGGATCACATAGAACGGGACCTTTAAGTGTGCTTAAACTCCGCCCACATCTCAAAATCCAATCAACAACCGATGGGTAGAACCAAGTCCCTGCGCTACATCTTTTTCGATTAAACGTTTCACTCAGATGTACCACAATACAGAAAAAATCTGTCGCTATACTTCCGTTTCATCGCAACTTTAAATGAACATCAAGTTGAGAATTTCAAACTAGAGAGATAATATGTATAAACTGACTCGTTATGGAACATATGGCCTCTCATTAGTGATTCTAAATCATTTAGATTTGTTCTCATAACTTATACTTTTACTGAATCATTCAAGAAAATTAAATTTTATTTTATTGTAACGAATGGGCTAGAATCATGATTCTGTCTCTCCCTGCACACAATGCACATTCCTTCTTGCTTTTACACTCTGAAACTCAGATATGTAAATCAAGACTCGACAATCTAAATTACCGTCATGGCTCCAACATGGCTGGGATTAGATTGTTTTCTGACACCATTTACGACTCTGTGATCCTCTCCAGAGACAATCATATACTCCTTTCGCCTAGCTTTGCAAGCTTCAAGAGAATTCCAAACCCCCTCTCTCTCAGCCAGAGAGATAACGAAACTTTCTACGTGACATTCCAGACACACACAAACACACACACATATACACACACACACCCAAACGTTTATTTAAACTCATCATATTAAGGCATTACCAAATGTATATGATATTTTTCTGTGTTGCATTTGATATGCTCATGTCATATTGGGGTATCTACAATTTTATTGTGTGATTAATCAAACTTTAAATGCTTCGAATATGCATATCTTATGTAGTTTGTATTCCTATAATCTTGCATATGACGTGTTTGATATCATTTTAAATCTTGAGACCTAACGGAGTTGAATCTCGATAATAGATTGCAATGATATGATTATTACTATATGAATCATCTTTCTAGAGTATAAGGCTCAAATTCTGAGACCACCATAACTCATTCGAGTAGGTGTCTCTCAAGAGACAAAGGAACTTTTCCCGCTTCAGATTCTCGGACGGTCATTGGTTGTTCGCGCGAACCGAGACGTGAACTCAGTCTTTCCATAAGAAGACCGACCCAAAGAATTTCTTGGAGCACTTCGTCAGTGAGAGGTCCCCGGTTCCATAACTCCTTAGGGAGTTTTCTCCGTTTTTCTTTTCTTTTCTTTTCTTTTCTTTTCTTTTCTTTTCTTTTCTTTTCTTTTCTTTTCTTTTCTTTTCTTTTCTTTTCTTTTCTTTTCTTTTCTTTTCTTTTCTTTTCTTTTCTTTTCTTTAAATCTTTGTCTTTATTTTCGTCTTCGGACCTTGTCCTACGTTCAATGAAGTGAACGTAGCCGGCAACTTAACTTTGAGTAGACTTTTTAAACTTCCCGCGAACTCCGTTTGCTCCAGAAGTACGAGAAGAACGCCCAGCTCTTAAAGGAACACACGCACGCTGCCTTCGCAGTCACACAAAGACTTTAATGCAAGTATCAAACCTTCATTTTAAACCTAAGGATGGGTATGCTTTTGAGCATTGTAATCTTGGTGTCTCTCAAGAGTTAACTGTGAAAATTGTCATCCTGACATTTTGCTTTCACTTTCTGTCGCTCATCCTCACTCTCTCATTCTCTCTCACTCTCTTACCCTCTCTTACTCTCTCTCTCTCACTCTCATTCGTTATTCGTTCGTCTGATATTATTTTACTGTTTGTATTACTATATACGCATATTTATTCTGTGTGAATCGTAGATATGTATTCCTTAGTTTGTTTTTATTAAACCCAATAATCTTCTTGAATTGAATCTGCTTTATTGTTCACCAACTCGAAGTCCCTGAAAATATATGATTCAGCTACAAAGCTTTTATTATTTACTACGTTGAGTAGTTTAATTTTATAAACACAGGAAAATTAATGTTTCTGGCCAGAAGATTAATCTTCCCTTATGTTTATAAACAGGCTGAGTTTTATTGAGTTTTGATAAGGAAGTCTTGCATACAGTTCGCGGGACGAACAGATTGTTTAGATAACTGAAATTAATTCTGGTAAAAGTTACCCGGACAATTGATCAAATATTCCCTCTTTGGGTAATTTAATCTGTGTAGACGATAAGCAAATCACATTCATAAACTCATGAATATTCTCTTCATTTGAGGTAATTATTCCCCAGAAGTGATTGTCGCTACATTATTTTACTTTATTTTATCTTTTTTTTTTTTTTTTTTTTGAGCCAATCAACTGAGCCTTAAATGCCATGAGACAGATTGATTCATATTATAATGTTATAATAACTGATCACCAGAAAACATCTATATATTATTGTATATTTATGATTTTTATTTAATCCGAACACACTGTGTTCATTAAGAGCCTCTTAATGAAAATGTGTACTTAAAAAGATAGTTCACTTAAATGAAATTTATGAAAATTATTATCATCATTTAGAAGACATTTTATAAGAAAATATTTTGTTTTTTCCAAACAATTAAATTTTATATATATATATATATATATAATTTTTTTTTTTTTTTTTTTTTTTGTGGATTCCACAGAAGAAAGAAAGTCATGCAAGTTTGCGATGACGTGAGGGTGAAATGAACTTTTGGGTGAATTATCCCTTTAAGGACAAGAGAAGGAAAATGTATTGAGATTCTTTTAATGTTGTTCTGAGCTGAAACACTAGCTACTATCTTTCTCCCACAAACACACACACTCCTCTCCAATGACCGGCCCGTATAACCCAGCACCTCATTCTCCCAAGACAACCTTAAATAACAGCACCTTGGATGTTTTGTGAACACCTTGAGCACTCACCTGGGACCCGACACAGCATTTCACCCTAATTGGTCAGTTCTCCTGTGAGCAAACAATAGCCTTGGTTAATAAGGCAATATGGACGAGTTCACCACCTGCATCCCTAATAAGAGCAGAACAAAACAACAACAATACAGCTCTGAGTTCAGGGAGCACATTCAGTCCTCATCTCTGGCATCAGCAAGGAAGTAAAAGTGACTTACCGCTCAGTCGTTTCTGGGCTGGATAAGGAATAAAAATGCAGCCCACCTGTGCAAACCTAGGTGTGTGTGTGTGTCGTGAAAACATAAGCGTAAGCTCTGAAAGGCCAACCAGCTTGGTTTACAGTTTTTTAATGAGGTTTAGTCATCAGTGAGAGTTACCACCATCAAACAAACCAAATGTGGGACGATTACTAAGTTTGGGTGGACATGTTACCAACACTAAAACATAACTTGAAACCGTTATATAATGTCTATAAACACTGGCTACCTCAGTTGCTGTGATTTTATCAACCTGGCCATCCTCCTTGGATATAGAGCTGGTAAGTCCCGCCCATCCGTAAAACCCCAAGTGGACCTCTAGGTTGAAAAATCGTCAATGCAAGTGAATGTGAGAAAATAATTATTTTCTGGTCCCGTTTGAATTGTACCATGAATGTGAACATATGTTGTCTGTGAATTTTTTATATAATTTTTCATGTTACGAGTTTGACAGTATATTGTATGATTCTTTGGCTAGCAGTTGTGGAAAAGACATAACGAGAAAGACTACATGTCGCCTATGTGACGTCACCCCGTAACACATTTTCCCTCCACTTGTCAAATCACGGTGCTAATGCTGCGATAATCTATGGAGACAGATCGAGATGCCTGTGTGTTTTGTACCCAAATGTCACCATTCAAACCAAATGGGCTGTTCTTTCTTCAAACGCGTCGAAAGCAGCGAAGAGTTGTAGTCCACAAAGTGCTCTCAGACAAAGTCTAACCATATCAAACTTCTACCCGCTAAATTGTAGCATTCTTCACACGCAAAATTATATAAAAAATTCACAGACAACATATGTTCACATTCATGGCAAAATTCAAACGGGGCCAGAAAATAATTATTTTCTCACATTCACTTGCATTGACGATTTTTCAACCTAGAGGTCCAGCGGGGTTAGCGGAAGGGGCGGGACTTACCAGCTCTATAAGGTACGATTCCATTGACTGGACGTTTCTTTCTGTTGTTCCTCTTTCTTGTGTGATTCACATGTGCTGTTCCTCCATGTGAAATAGAAAAGCTGCTTTTACACAGACTGCAAAACCCTATTTCGGTATCCCCTTCTATGGCCTCACCCAAGTATATGTCCTAGCCCAATCTTTACTAAAAGAACATTTTGGGCCCTATCTTGCACCCAGCGCAATTGACTTTGTACTCATGTATCATTCCTATTTTGCACCCGCACACAGCGGACTTTTCCCTCCACAGACGCACGTCGGTAAATTAGGAAATTAACTTGCACTCCCGGGGGCGGTTCAGCGCAAAGAGGAGGCGTGTTCCGGCGCAAACGTTCACTGGTGCTATTTTGCAGGTTTAGAAAACAATTCCGCCACATGTTAGCATGCGTTGGCATGTTATTCATATGCTATTTTAAGGGCGCATGCTTGGCCATAATCAATGTAGCGTGTGCACAACGCGCGTGCACTTTGCTTATCTCATCTACACACAGATGCAGCAGTTCTCATTTTTAGAAAACCATACATTATCACAAGGAAAAATAATAACACACGAGGGAAATCATTGTTGTGTCCATTAAGATGTGAAAAAATAGGCATAAATCTAGCTCACACATTTACCCAAATTACGCCTGGCAAATCCGCCGTTATAATAGCAATCCGCCATGGAACAAGCGCGCCTGCTCTTAAAGGGAATGTGAGATGTTGCTCTGATTGGTTTATTTCACGTTACGCCCAAACCACACCTATGAATAATGAAGCTACTTCAGACCAACCCCTTTTAGATTTGCGTCGGGCGCAAGAGTCATTTATCCCGCCGGTATAATAGCAACAGCGCCCAAGACCCGCCCACAAAGTTACTTGCGTTTCGCGCTTGATACTTCCGTTTCAGATCGTTAAAATAGGGCCCTTTATCTTTTTTGTTGCCATTATGTTGCCTTGTAACATTTTAATTTACCGAATCATCCATTTGTTTTCTGACAGGGAACACGTGGAACGAATCACCGCTTCACATTTTGATTGACAGCCGTCACAACCTAGTGACTGCGTTTACCTCTTTCTTTTCAACCATTGGATAGGATTTAAAAAAACAGTTGTTGTATTTGTTCTTCTGACGAAGCGCTGTTAAATATAGGTGAAAAACTATATATATTATACAAAAAGAACAAATAAAATGCTTTCTTAAAAAGGCAAAAGAACACATGCACGTTTTCTTAATATGATAATTAAAAACCAACAGACTAATGAATATGCGGGACATTTTCTCAATATGCGACGAAAGGGTGAAAATGCTGTGTGGTACAACACAAAGCGGTGTGTGTTTTGTGTATGTGTGTTCATTCTCTTAAATAAGGACTGTAAAGCCTGACTGTGCAAGCTTGTGTACACATTTTTAATGAGACACATCTGATTGTCCTCATGGTCAATGATGTTATAATAGCATTCACTATCTATGGTGCTGTGTTGCCTTATGGCAACATGATTTTTTTTCTTTGACTTTCTTGACTTTCTAAATAAAATAAAGACTAAGACTTTCCTTTTTAAATGTTTGCTATTAAATATATTTCTGGATAATTAAACATTTTTGTTTATTCTTTAAATAAACGCAAGAATTAAGAATCCGTTCTCTCGTTTTAGTAAATTGTGGGCACGATTTACCAATTCATTCACTCGTTTTACTTAAATTATGGCCACACGATTTATTAATTTGTTCCCTTTTTTAGTAAATTGTGGCCATGTTGAACTAATTCCTTCTCCCCATTCCTTCATTTTGATTTAGCCTATTTAATAGTTATATGTATTATTTTGTTGTCTGTTTAGAATCGTGGGAAAATCGAGATCTCTGTATAGAGATATGTATCAATTTATCCAGAATCCAGCTTTAGTAGGGTGGTTGGTAAGTAATTGAAACTATCTTTGCTCAAAAACCTTGACCAAAGTACTGCAAAACTAAATTCCCTGCTGTTTTTTTTAGTTACTGGTTTATGTGCAGTGGTGCAAAGTAAGTGACACTTGTTTGAATCTGAATTTTCTAGCTTAGAAGACCATTTATCCAAGTCAGGTTAGCGGTAAAAAAAAAAGGCATTGATGACCGACCTCGTTATGGTCAGGATTTACAGGAGTTAGACAATCCAATTAGTTTAAGATGGAGCTGAAACATGTTTCTAATTTCATTAATATTCTATCAGAGCCAAAGTATCACTGCACAGCGGGACTCAAAGATTCTCCAGCACACTCTCCAGGCGTCTCTCCAGCCACCTCATCTGCTGCTTCATTAACCTTTGTCTTCCCAGAAACCTCTGCTCTTATGCTTCAAGTCACTGATAGGGACTTAACATAGAGAATCAGAGGAAAGATACGGAGGTGGATTTTGCAAGGCTGCATGAGTAAGGAGACGGAGAAAAGAAGATAAAATTAATTGCCCTTGGTAATGTGCGACTCGCATTATAAAAGCGAAGTCGACAAGGCCAGTGCAGACCATCTTTAATTTGATCTCAAACCAAAATGACTTGTTCTTGAATTATCTGCATTTCACTTTTATAGTGCCGATCAAAGCTTTCTAAAGTAGGTATGCGAAATAGCAAAATTGGTATTTCATTTTTTTAGCTACATTTCTTTGGAGCACCCGCAGATTCGCACTCTTAGATTCTTTCTTTTCTTTGCTAGCTGTGCCTTCCTTCTGTTTCTGCACAACTGAAGGTCAAAAGAGAATGCGAGAGACACATGCACCTTCACCTGCATATTGTATTTTCATATGTCTATGTCAGGTGTAGAAATGCAGATGGAGAGGCTTTTATCCATAAGAGAGCATATGACAGCTTGTATGACTGATATGTCCACTTTCTTTTTCCACGATCTGAATACGATCTGAGCACGCATGACTTAAAGGGACAGTTCACACTAAAATGAAAATGTCAAAAAATTTTAGACCCTGGTATTAAAACCCTGTCAGATGTGTTCGTAGTTTTTGAGTGAATGGTCCATGATTTAATGGATACATATATCCCCTATTGTGTTGGCATTGCACATATAGTTTATTAGTTTTGTTTTTTACATTGGATGACTATAGTATCTTATAAAGCTGCATGTAACCTGCACTCTAAAAACACTTGGTTAACACTTGTTTTTAACCCAAGGGCTGGGTAAATATAGGACCGAACACACGTTGGGTTAATTTCACCCAGCAAATTGGGTTATTTATTTAACCCAGCATTTTTTATATAATACTAGCTTATTTGTTTACTTCACACATAAATTAATGATTACGGATAACTTCAATCCTCTAAATAAAAAAAAAATACTCCACACAACCACTGGTTTGCATGATAATTTCTTTATTTTTTATCTTTTTTTTTACAGTATGGCATATATCACTCTAAAAAAATGCTGGGTTAAAAACAACCCAATTTGGGTTATTTGGCAACCCAGCGCTGGGTAAATATTGGACAGAACACATGCTGGGTTATTTTGACCCAGCAGGTTGGGTTTTTATACATTAACCCATCTGCTGGGTTGTTTTTAATCAGTGCTGGGTCAAACAGCCCCCATGCTACAGGTTATTCATTTTAGATAATAATAAAAAAACGAATAAAAAAAAATACAAAAATATTAATAACAATAATAACACTACTGTTTATTGATTCAATTAAAGTATTTTTTCCAGGAAATTAATATAATCATAAATACATTCATGTTAAAAAAAACAAAAACAGTTAGACATCTGCAACATAAACGGAGGCCCACAAAAATCATTTGTGCTAAAATGTTGGTATGTTAAAAGATTATAAAATGGTATATTCTCAAAATTCAAAACTCTACACTTATAAACTGTAAAATAGCCTATAGCTAAAGATTCTCTTCACAAAGAATACAATAAAAAACACATAAGTACATACATTGCAATTCACTTAAATAAGCAATCATTTAGTCCTGTGCAGCAAAAATGGGAGGCACATAAACACTCTGCGTATACACAGTAAGTACATACATTGCAATTAATTTTAAATAAGCAATCATTTAGTCCTGTGTAGCAAAATAAAAACATGAAACTCTATACCTATAAACTGTAAAATAGCCTAGCTAAAAATTATATTCACAAAAAGATTAAAAAAATAATAATAAAAAAACTCAACTGTTCCAGAGTTTCCCCATTCATTTCAACATAACTTCTTGTTGACTTTCTGACTTCTTTGACTAACGTTACTTAATGTTACGATAGTTTTAATAAAACAGGGTTGCTCACCTTTACGCTCGCTCCTGCTTGAACCTCTCGTCCTCCTGTTGACGTAGTGATTTGAACAGTGTGGACAAAAGCGCGCGACTCGCGAGGAGGTAAGCGCTGGGTCAAAATTTCTAAAACAAACCCAAATGCTGGGTCATTGTCAGCTGATTACAGAGAAAATAACCCAGCAACATAGTCAAAATGCTCAACCCAGCATTTGGGTTTAATAAATAACACATCATTTTTTAGAGTGTATAGTTTTAATACATATTGCCTACATTTAATATCGTTTATCGTCTTATGGGTCTTTTTTTATTTTTTTTATTGAGATGTATACATATGAATAGGTGAATAAATAAGCTTTCCATTGATGTATGATTTGTTAGGATAGGACAATATTTGGCTGAGATACAGTTATTTGAAGGTGCAAAAAATCGAAATATTGAGAAAATCTCCTTTAAAGTTGTCCATTTATGTTGCCGATTTTGCTGCATCCACTCACAAAAATACACTTTTGATATATTTAAGGTAGGAAATTTACAAAATATCTTCATGGATCATGATCTTTACTTAATATCCTAATGATTTTTGGAATAAAAGAAAAATCGATAATTAAAAAAAAAGTAACATTTTTAAGTAATTCAAGTGTAATCGATCAGTCTCTGTTGTGCTGTTCCCACTGTAATATCGTGCCGGAGCTTGTATCATGTTCAGCTGGGAATCTTCTAACTTCAGCCGAAATATGTGGCGACTGGCTCCATAACCTGTCCATAAACAATCAGTGTACAGTTCTGAGAACATATTTTAACATCATAAGTATTTATATTATGTTTCCTTTTGAATAAATTCATCAAATTGTATGCAAGCATCAGGCGTTTCCATCACTCGAAAAGACACGTGACACTCATGTTGCTGACTCACATACAGTTCCTGTATGTTGCTTTCCATTAAATGTAACAATATACAGCACAAACTACCCAAACACTGGGTTGTTACGTCTGACCAAGGAGCTGGGTAACACAAAAACTACCCCAACACACAAAAAAAAAAAACAGACTCGTTTCAGACAGTTCAGAATCAATGCTTTCTTTTGGGAGACAGTAACTTTACTTGTCGTGTACTTTGCAGACCTTTTACAAACCGCTATATTACACACTACATGGAAGATAATATTCAAAAAGCATAATAGGGGCACTTTAAGTATTTTGTCCAAAAATGCCTGAAGAGCACCACAAAGTATCATAAAAAATTGTGTAATTATATTACAAGTCTTATAAACCCAGCATTTAGCATTATAGGCCTAAAGGCACCCTTATTTTTAATGGAGTTTTTCAGGATTGGCCTTTTTGGTGCTTAAAATGGCTGGCCGCTCATTAACTTTTGACTTAAGTGATTGTAGTGTTCATTTAAGCTCGCTTTGCAAGAGTACACATTTTTATTAATCATTCAAACTTTCAGAACCCAGCCAGACGAGATTTAGCATGAAGGCCTACTGCCATAAAATTCACCTCCAATATCTCTAGCGTATCATAAAAATGCATAACGGCAATCAAGTGTTTGCTTCTTGCACCAATGAAGCAACCCACTGATTGGTTGGCATCTGGGTCATGTTTGGTGATGATTGATGAGCGCGTGTTCTGGGTTTCCGCCGCTATGGTTAGCATTAGCATGTCCCGTTTGACGAATGGTCTGGTGAGCTCTGCTGCACTGCTCTACTTAATAATGCTATTGCCCTGGAGAGATGGGTCAAGAACGCAATTGAAATGGAAACCGATTCTGAGGTGGACACTAATGTTTTATGTGCCAAGGAAGAAACAAGACGGTTCTTGACCAAGTTGCACTGACCCGTATTACATGAGCAAGAGGGCTATTGATCTGTTAATATAATCGAAGCTTATGTCCATAAAATTGCTATGAGAAGAGTCCATATCCGGCCTGTTTAAGGCTTTACAAACTAATGGAAAAGAAAGAAAAAAGACCCTAAAGCAATTCTCCTGTGGAGCTCAGACACACACTTACACACACTCCTTAGACCCTGAAACCTCCAGCTCTCTGTCAGTGATAAGGTTTTGAAATGGTTCAGCCTTGCCAATTTAATTATATTTGAGGCTGATTATATTTATTTTCAAAACTGGCACAAACTTAAGACTGGTGGCACTCTTAAATAGAAAAGAAAAAAAAGCTCTTGGGAAATTATAGATTTAACAGTGTGACTGCGCTTTAGGGTGAGTTAAAGTGTGTGCACGCTGGTGCCGTAATGAATTACTCATTGGAGTGTGTTACAAGATTGACAGCGTTAAAGAGATTTATGCTTGTGATCCACTGCGATTATGATGAGATCAAACCAAGCAAATCAGGGATTGGAAATGAAGATATCACATTTAACATGAGGCGGTGCTGCCACAACTTTAAAAGTGTTCATTAAGACTTGCAAATTAGGAACACGGTTTGTGAGTTCACCAAATTAATGAGCTTCCTGTCTTGTATAGGAAATACAAATTGAGATGCAGTGTTGATAATGTTTTATTTTATTATTAGAATGTTCCACGTTCAATACGTACATGTAAAATCAAAATCTATCAACAGGATTCACTTTCAAATGTATTTGTTTTATATCTTATATAGGCTATCAAACGGTAACATACTGTATATAAAACAATTTGAGGCTGCATTTATTAATAAAGTAATATTGTAACGAAAGGCTGTGCTGGATCGTGAATAAGTCACGGACTCACGGCTGAAGGACGCAGTTAGCTTATTGGTTTTATAAAACAGTTACCACACAATACAAATATTAAAGCCAAAAAATATGTATCAATGCAACTTTCATGAAGTAAAATCACTAAAAGCCTTCCTTCCACTGGGAAAAAAATAGTCCCTGACTGTGAACAGCAACAGAAGTTAAATACATTATTTCGGCATTAGATGGCGACAAATACTGCCTTTATGAGTGAGTCAGTCAGTAGAAAAGACTTTTATTTTAAAAAGATTGAAACTTGTGAACACGGAGAAGCAAGACGCAACTGACAAATGAGTAACTTCAGCGTTACGGCACGTGAAAACCCCTTAACTGTTAAAAGGACAAGATATCACAGCGGACATTCAAACAGATATTTTATTACGAATATGGGACTGACCTGAGGGAAAATGCTACTGTAAATAAAGGTACACTCACTTACTCGATCTCTAACAATACTCCACTCTATAAGCATCAATGAACAGTATCATTGAGAACATATGTTTACGTTGCTAAGAGTGGTTGCTAGGGGTGTTGTGTTGTGTAGTGATACCAGAGCCCATCTACGGAGAGCCTGGCCACTCCCTATTAAAGGAGAACTCCGGTCAATTTTAACATTGAGCTCATTTTTTTGTACATTTGGAGTGCTGTCAGTACAGAGAACAACGACAAAAATCGGGGTTGCCTACACCGTGTTATCCTCGTTTTAAAATTTGCACCCTGTTGACTTCAATGGGGCAAGTTTTAAACCTGCTTTTAGCCTCTTAACATCCTTGATGTGTCATTACAAGTGCCCAGCCATGTGAGTGATTCCTTCGGAGTGAACGCGGGTGAATCTGACTGCAGTAGATGTGAAAGAAATATATAAAAAATGATGTTTATTCAGCCAGCGCACATACCTGTATTTACATCCTGTTTTCGGTCGAAGTCCACAGTAGTCGATTGTCGAGTTCACGCGCATAGGTTTAGTACTCGACAATCGACAACTCGACAATCGACTACTGTGGACTTCAACCGAAAACAGGAAGAAAATACAGGTATGTGCGCTGGCTGAATAAACATCATTTTTATTAATATCTTTCACATCTACTGCAGTCAGATTCACCCGCGTTCACTCCGAAGGAATCACTCACATGACCTGTGCACTTGTAATGACACATCAAGGATGTTAAGAGGCTAAAAGCAGGTTTAAAACTTGCCCCATTGAAGTCAACAGGGTGCAAATTTTAAAACGAGGATAACACGGTGTAGGCAACACAGATTTTTGTCGTTGTTCTCTGTACTGACAGCACTCCAAATGTACAAAAAAATGAGCTCAATGTTAAAATTGACCGGAGTTCTCCTTTAAGTCCTATTGTACCGAATTTTGGTTGTAGTTCCACCAGAGTTCCACTGGGGGCGATCGCCATGAGTGCAAAATGAATGGGAGTCTATGGAGCTAGACGGCTAAATTTGTCTCTTTCACCCGATTGTCGTTGAGAAATCTCAGATTTGATTGTAGGGTTATAGGTCGAAAGTTGAATGAACAAGTACTTATGTCCTTTCGATTTCTTACAGGTTGAGTTGTTGTTGCCCATAACACGCTAGCATTCTGCTAATGAACGCTGATTGGGAGAGGTGTCAAGTAACGAAGTACAAATACTTTGTTACCTTACTTAAGTAGAAATTTGGGGTATCTATACTTTACTGGAGTAATTATTTTTCAGACTACTTTTTACTTCTACTCCTTACATTTTCACGCAATTATCTGTACTTTCTACTCCTTACATTTTAAAAATAGCCTCGTTACTCCTATTTAATTTCGGTTTGTTTTCATTCCGGCTTGTCGTCGTACAAAAATTACACAAACGGTTTAGATCTGAGTCCCGCCTCCTGAATACACATCGCTAAACTGATTGGCGGTGTGGTGTCTGTCAAACTTGTGAGAGGCTGTAGTCACATTTGGTTGTGTGAAGCGCCAAAACTCCTCCGAAGGAAACCTACATGCGGTAAGAAATCGGGGCAAATCGCGTCAATTATTGATTCACACACACACACACAGAGAGAGAGAGAGAGAGAGAGAGAGAATTAATTGCATTTTTTTCCTTACATTACTTTTACTTTTATACTTTAAGTAGTTTTGAAACAAGTACTTTTATACTTTTACTTGAGTAAAAAGCTTGAGTTGATACTTCAACTTCTACCGAAGTCTTTTTAAACCCTAGTATCTATACTTCTACCTGAGTAATGAATGTGAATACTTTTGACACCTCTGCTGATTGGTCAGTGAAGGACTGATTACGACCAGAGATACCGCTTGATGGCATCGTGTGTGTGTGTGTGTGTGTGTGTGTGTGTGTGTGTGTGTGTGTGTGTGTGTGTGTGTGTGTATTTTCGGCGTGGTCTTTTAAAACAATTAAACAAAAACTCTTCTAGCACGTGTATTTACCTGTGTCAGCTGTGTTGTCGATGCCTCGAGAGAAAACAAAGTGCAGAGCGCGAAAGCACCAAAGTGACCGAAGGATTGCCGTAAATCAGTATCTCTGGTCGTACGTATGACGTCATTGACACTTTAAAAGACTTTTTAAAGCAAATAAGTGACTCTAAAAAATCTAACACCCTGCAATGTGTAATTTCTTTGCATCTCCTTTCGAATACAACATTCAAATTACTAGACAAAAAATTATATCCTGAGAAAAGTGGATTTTGAGGGGTATAGCTCCATAGACCTCCATTCATTCTGCACTCGTCCTGTGAGCGCCCTCATATGGAACCAGAGTGGAACTGCAGCCAGTTCAGAAGCTGGAAGTGTACTGAGAGTGGAAGTTCTCCCCTTATTAGACATTCTCTGGTGATACATAGAACTGTTGGGTGAAGCGTCACAGCTGTATTTTTTTCGTGAATAAAACACAGCTATTGACCAATCAGAATCAAGAACTGGAAATTACTGTTTTATAAATACTGTATATTGTAGATGTAATATATTGCATAACTTGCATACTTTTTTTAGTTAAACAGAATATGTTTTAATGAGGCAAACATTTATGCACTGGTCTTGTCATTGCCATCTCTCACCATTCAACAATGTCTGTTTGAAGAAAACATCACAGGAGGAGCTCATCACGTCCACTAACTGAGGCATTTGGTCTCTGAGGGACAGTGAAGGAACTATGCAGAGACTAAGAACCTCTTGTCTGTGTTTCAGATCATGTTGCTGACAGATCCAGAGGTGGAGAGCAGTTTGCTCATCAGCTCAGATGAAGGCGCCACCTATCAAAAATACCGTCTCAACTTCTACATCCTCAACCTGTTGTTTCATCCTGAGCAGGAGGACTGGATCCTTGCTTATGGCCACGACCAGAAGGTGCACAATCATTTTAGCTAAATAAATCCTGGAAAAAAATATGGCAAACATCTAATTATGGGGGATAGCATTCAGAAAGGCACTCTTTATGTGGTTCTCTAATTATCAAGCTGTTTTATTGCCAAATATATAACCTAATTCATGAAAGATAACGGAAAAAAAACACATTTGTAGTATTTGCACACTTGATAAACATTCAAGGCACAAACTGCAAAGCAAGACATTATAATAATGAAACGCATGCGTGAAAATGGATGCCAATCTATATTTGGGAATGAAATATGTCCTCTAAGGGCAATTATCAATGTGAGAGGAAATACGTCTTAAAGAGACAATTTCACTGAGTTTAAAGTTGGCAATTAAGACAATTTATGGATCCCCAGTCGCAAGGAATTACCATTAATTATTTGCTTTCGAGCTCATGGTGTAGGGCTAATAAATTATGAAAAAAATGTACTCTTCGGAAAAGATTGTTTAATCATCATATTTAATCATATCATAAAATAGTTTAACTATTCAAGAGTTGTTTTACTTATTTTTCCTGATGCAACTGAATCATTTTAACTCCCCTAATTTTGGATTATATTCATTTCTTAATTGATTTAAAAAAAATTTCTACCCCTTGATGTGGATCTAAATTATATAAATGATTAGGATTATGAACACACAATTTAAAAAAAGGTTTTCTTCACCAAATGTATATTCAAATAGAACAATGGGGGAATAAATCAGACAAATGACCTTTCACTGTGACATGCAATATAATCAAATAACGTTGATGATAGTTTCAAGTCTCGCGCGATGGTGTTAGAAAGCATTGACTTTAATTTTGACAAATCAACATTGACTTCACCCTTGAAAGATGGCCACTGCGAATGAATTACAATTAAATGAACACAATCAAAAAGAATTATCAGCCAATTGAAGGCTAACAGTTGACTGTTTGCACAATGCACATGACTAGCCATGGTTAAGCTGCGAAAGCAAACAGCACAAAAAGAAAACAATCACTAATTAAACCCTATCAAAATCTATGCCACAAATAAATGCTTTATTAATTAGTGTTTGCAGAGTTATACCACAGTGTCATTGGCAAAGTTCCTGAGGTTTATTTTATTATAACAGTAAACATGAGTGAGGAAACAAGCTGAAATGAAAAGCTCAGTAGCCTTTATTGGTGAACATATTCGCTTATAAAAAACGCTTATACCAGACTAAAACATATCAATTATATTCAATATAGGCCTACAATATTAGGCTGGGAGACCGGTTTGAACCAGCTAAGACCAGTTAAGGCTAATTTAAGCTGTTGTTTTCTCGTCGTTTCTTCGTTTAGTTTGATCCCGTTTGTCTATGTCTAAATTTGCTCAAGCTCCATCCACCCACAGTCAGGTTGTTATATTGGATACAAGATTGTGATATCACAGTTCCCAACTAATGCGAAAACAAGTGCTGCTTTTGCTCAACACTTTAATGGCACATATCATTCCAAAGTGCTGTAAGTACCAGTGTGACATTTGTATTTGCCAATGATTTTTCCCTTAAAGCACATTGCACATAAATAGGATGTTTCTTACTGAGAAATATATATGTGAGTCATTTTTATGCCTCATTTAGTGAATTTCAGATCTTCGTGTTTGTTCTCTTGCTCATTGCCAGTTTTTCAGTGTAATTATACAAATTTTTTAAATGATTTTTAAAAAAGATTAGATTTTATTGGAAAATCATTCATAATTGCACTCGCTCAGTTTGAAAACCTAGTTAGCTGCCTACGTAGGCAGTATTTTAAGACATCTGTGGCGCGTTCCTGTTGCGAATTCTGTTCCAAAAAGTAGACAACTTAATTATGCTGCCTTCCAAGATATCTTGTTTTGGATCAATTTTAAGGCAGCATCACATCCTACTAGGAGAAGACACTTCCATAATGCATTGCAACAATCTGTGAAAATAAAATGTAAGAGGAATGCAGATTATGAACACGCTTTCGTTAAAAATGTTGGGTTCGTAAGATTTGGTGGTTTTTAATGCTCATCAAGACTACATTTATGCAATCAAATATTATCATTGTGGAATGTTATTATAATTTAAAAGAAAAAATCACTATTTTGATATATTTTAAAATGGCGTTTATTCCCGTTAGCATCATTACTCCGGTCTTCAGTGTCACATGATCCTTCAGAAATCATTCTAATATACTGATTTGGTGTACAAAATAATAAATGAATTATTATTATTATTATAAATGTTCAAAACAGTTGTGCTGCTTAATATATAAATATATATATATATATATATATATATATATATATATATATATATATATATATAATTTTTTTTTTTTTTTTTTTGAAACATGACACTTTTTTCTAAGATTATTTGATGAATATTAAGTTCAAAACAACAGCACTGATTTGACATATTTTACAATGAATATTTTAACAGTTTAACAGCAATTTAAATGTCTTAACTATCACTTTTGAGCATTTTAATGCATCTCTTAAAAAAAAAAAAATTAAGAATAAAATACTGACCCCGAAGTTTTGAAAAGTACTGTATACTGATAGTATCTCATTCAAGAAAAAAGGATTGACAAAAATATTTTCAATCAATATTTGTATGTATTATGTATTTCTATGCATATTGGATTATCATGCCATTAGTTTAGCAACACGCTAATATAAAAAAAAAACGGTAGAAATCAGCATGGAAATCACACTCTTTTTTTCCACATAATTTTGTGTAGTGTGTGGAGTTGCTGCTAGGTTTCATAATAGTGATAATGTGGACTTAGAAGACAGCTTCCTATGTAGGCATACGGTTGTTGAACAGAGCTAATGATAAGAATAAAGATTAAACTAAACTTACCTTCAGAAGTGTCAGAAATGTTCATACTAATAACTTTGCTAACACATTATTTGGTCCTCAGCTCTACAGCTCTGTTGAGTTTGGCCGTCGATGGCAGCTTGTTCACGAGCGGGTGACGCCCAATCAATTCTACTGGTAAGCTCTCTGTGTGACTCCTTCTTCTGCATGTGGAACATCAATCATTTGAACTCCTGCATTCTGTGGCTGATAAGAATAAACCAAAGAGCACGGATTGTTGTTCAACCCTGATGTGTTCTTCCCCACTGTGTTCCATCTCGAGGTTCACGTCCAAACTTTCGAAGTTCTGAACGTTGTCATTAGACCTTGTTACTGACTCGGATTCTGCATTTGCAATGTTGCAAATGATTTAGTCATTAAGAAAGCTTATTCAACTTGATCAGGATGGCTAATAGATGTCTAGACTGTGGTGATTAAAGAGACCGGTTGAGAAATAAATTCTAAATGTGATTCGATTTTGTGTTTATCTCAAGTGGACAAGCTGGAATTAACTGAAAAGGGGGCCTGGATCATGGATTTTCTTTCAGACAAGTTTATTTTATATTATAAATATAATCTCCACTAAATCTTGAGTACAGGGACAAAAAAAGTGTCTAGAAGTGAAAAATAAATAAATAAATAAATAAATAAATAAATAAATAAATAAATAAATAAATAAATAAATAAATAAATAAATAAATAAATAAATTAAATAATGTACAAAGGAATCAGATTCCAAAATAAAGTCATATAAAATATTTTCACAGCACCTGGCATCTGCATTGATGAGTGAATAAATGAACTAATTTTCATGTTTTGAATTAATCTGGTAGAGATTTGAATCTTGCAGAAATTGACAAAATAACTATTTTCATATCACATGTATTAAATGCCGTTGCCATTTTTTCAACTTTTGCTAACTAATGATAAAGTGAGACCGAAAAGACATGTGTGTATATATATATATATATATACAGTGCTATGCATAAGTGAATACACCCATGCTAAAGTTGACTAAAAAGAGGAATAAACTGGAAATTGAACTTAATGCCTTAATTAAAAAAATTAGGAAAAATCCAACCTTTAAGGACACCAATTTTCTTTGTGAATGAATAATGTATCGTAAATAAATAAATGTTCTTCCTTAAAATACATGGAAAAAAAAACATGGTGCATAAGTGAGTACACCCCTATGTTAAATTCCCATAGAGGCAGGCAGATTTTTATTTTTAAGTATTTTTTTTTATTTCTTTTTTAGGATACTATGCATCCTGATAAAGTTCCCTTGGCCTTTGGAATTAAAATAGCCCCACATCATCACATAGCATTCACCATACCTAGAGATTGGCATGGGGTACTTTCCATAAGATCATCTCTCAATGCAAATCAAACTAGCTATTAGGCTAACTGAAATAAAACCATGCCAGTCTCTAGGTCAAATCTCGCTATGTGATGATGTGGGGCTATTTTAATTCCAAAGGCCAAGGGAACTTTATCAGGATGCATAGTATCCTAAAAAAAAAAAAAAAAAAAAAAAACTTAAAAATAAAAATCTGCCTGCCTCTATGGGAATTTAACATAGGGGTGTACTCACTTATGCACCATGCATTTTAAGGAAGAACATTTATTTATTTACGATACATTATTCATTCACAAAGAAAATTGGTGTCCTTAAAGGTTGGATTTTTCCTAATTTTTTAAATTAAGGCATTAAGTTCAATTTCCAAAATATGATTTAGTCAACTTTAGCATGGGTGTATTCACTTATGCATTGCACTGTATATATACATTTTGTGTGTGTGTGTGTGTGTGTGTGTGTGTGTGTGTGTGTGTGTGTGCATTTTGGGAACAAATCTGTACCCAAAAACCTCCCTTTAGGGATGTCCTCATTTGTAAATATGGTATAAAAATAAAGTAATTAAAGTTTTTTTTTTTTTTTTATGTAAAAATGCAGAAAGTTTTGTGTGATTGTTAGGTTTGGGGGTAGGGTTAGTGTAAGGGGAGAGAATATACAGTTTGTACAGTATAAAAAACATTACGTCTGTGGAATGTCCACATTTAGATAGCCAAGAAAACGTGTGTGTGTGTGTGCGTGTGCATAAAAATGTGTCAAATGGGTAAATTCAATAAAATAAAATAAACATAAATAAATGCTACAATTTTAATAAGAAACAAAGAAGATTCTGTCCCCCTCCCACACACACACACACACACACACACACACACACACACACACACACACACACACAAACACAACTAAAGCAGGTAAAGTGAGTAAGAGGACTCAGTGACTAATAGTGCGTTCAATGTACACATCACAAATACAATTTATACTCTCAACTGACCGGTCAGTTTTTGATTGATCATGTCTGTTTTTCACCTGCCATGTCCCATCCAAATTCAGATCTAGTCATTAAGCAGCAGAGTTTTGTTTTTTGAGGACATTTTTGTTTCGAATTTTTGCATAAGCACAGTCAAAGTGGGACAGAGCGAAGACATCAGAGAGTCAGCCTGCAGTACCGTTATTTTTAGTCTGGTAATGATCTACCCTCACAAGTTCCCCTCAATGAACTTTCACATATAGAGTCTTATTATCTGAAGTGAGATGAGACACACAACCCTTACAAATGGGTAGCTATTGACTATGTGAAATTAGATCGTCCCTTTTGATGAGAACCCACCACGGTCACAGCCAGAATATGAGATGATTGAAGGGAATGGAGCTTTGAATGGATGAAATGGACTTTTGTATTTGTCAGCGCTTCAAAAGGAACTTAGATCCGGTGCGGCTTAATGCCCGCATAGATTTAGAGTCTTGGTGGAATTGAACAGGTCAGGAACTCCTTTACTTTCACCTTCACTATTGATCTCAAATCGAAGCCTATAGCAGTTTCTTGTAGCAGGTATTTAAAAATGAGCCATTCTTTTGAGGTAGCAAGGTTGTAAGGTAATGAAATATAACTGAAGGTACCTGAACAATCTTGGATGAGAATCACGTAAGACAAAATGCTGATATACAATTGTAAATAAGCACTATAATAAGCCTGATTTAAATATAATGGGAGCGTGTTTGCATTGAAAAGAACGGCAATGTATTTAAACCAGCATGATGCAATGTCATGTCTGCGCCTTTTTAGAGGACAGCATTTAGGTTCTGGAAGTAAACATCCCATTCATTTTCTCCGTAGGGGGACTGATAACTCCTAAACCTTTAAAGACAGACCTACTGTGAGCTGAGGTTGTTAAATAATGGTATTTGCTTTTGTTGAAGCCATCAGCCCACATTATTTCAACTTATTTTTTTAAATAACCACGCTCAACAGTGGAATTCCTGCTGAAACCTACATTAACCATGATTCTGCAGAGAAATCTCCACCGATTATAGAATTGCGACAAATAAATTGCATCAAAAGAACAGTTTAGCACTGGCCCACTCCTATGAAGCACTGCGAATGACATACTGTAGTCATTTTCACTTTGGTTTCAAAATACTTCATATTTGTATGCGTAATATGGATCATTTATTTTATTCAGTTGTCTTTCGCAGTGCTACATGGGATCATAGTTCTTTCCCTCATGAAAGTGAAGTACACAGTCTTGTACATTTTGCCTTTATCGTCCCATTTTCCAAATATATTTTGCTGTTGTGATTCACCTCGTAGGTGGTTGTTTGGTTCATTGCTTGTAGCTCTTTTACAAAGACATTTTAAAAATCCCTATGGGAAAAATGAATGGAAACAAAAACCAATACATTCGGAACCAAGGTCGCTGAAAAATGGGCGGGCACTGAAGGAATATTCCGTTCTGATTGGTCAATCGCGCCATCTAGCAATCTGAAATTCACATGCTTACCGTCATCATTTCACCGCGGACTCATTTTCAAGTGACGGCGACTTGAAACTCGCATTCAGAAGAGTTCAGTTCGATTGTTTGTACATTGCAGTGGACTATTTTTGTGTGGAAACTGTAACATCATCCATCCATCCATCCATCCATCCATCCATCCATCCATCCATCCATCCATCCATCCATCCATCCATCCATCCATCCATCCATCCATCCATCCATCCATCCATCCATCCATCCATCCATCCATCCATCCATCCATCCATCCATCCATCCATCCATCCATCCATCCATCCATCCATCCATCCATCCATCCATCCATCCATCCATCCATCCATCCATCCATCCATCCATCCATCCATCCATCCATCCATCCATCCATTTATCATGTTTGCAAATAAACCCATTCAGAGTGAACCTCCACTCTGCGTATTAATAGATTGCCGATCAAACTATGCGGGTTTTAAGCTGAAATTCCGTGAGCAAACACAACATAACTTTTTTTTTGTGAATTTGCTGCTCTGTCTTTAAAATATTAAGGGTGATCCCAGTACATGCTGTATGGATGCTATATTTGTGAAAGTGTCAATACTTCCATTAAGTGTCACGATAAAGTCTTGAGCTAGTCTGCTTCTACCTTTGTAGCTTTCTCACTGGAGCAGCTCTCTCTGATTTTTCAGTCTCGAATAAATATTTCATGCAACAATGATTTTTTTTCAACACTAAAAAGAGCAAGAGAGAGAAATGTGCGCTGCCTGTGGGTGTTCTTGGGAAGCAAATGAGAAGGGCTTACTTTTAATGATGTCGGGATATGCTTCTCGCTTCTGTCAGAGAACACAGAAAGATAAGGATGGAAATGGGAGCTTAACAGGACAGGGTGTTCTGATGGTACTTTCCCACCTTAACCCGTATTGCTCCTATGGGAGGAGAACACAGATCTTTTAGCTGACACACAAAAAAAATCCAATGCCCTTATTTTGACCCATCTGTTGTTATATGGAAACACATAGGATTTTTCAAAGCCCATTTAAAAAAAACTCTGTTTTTTATTTCCTTTGGGCTCTCTAGGTCTAAACTGGGCCTTGATAAAGAGCCAGGCCTGATTCACCTTGAGACCAGCATCTCAGAAACCCGTAAGTCTGATGTGCTTTGACTATATTTCAAGAAGCTATAATTCAAACACGGCCCAAGGCAACACTTAGAGGGTTCAAAATAGGCTACACGTCAAAATGCAAAATGGACAGTTCTACACCAGCAAATCTATCTGTCAGTATCTGTCATTCGTAATAAACATGCTGCACAAATTGAGTTTGTCTTTTGTCTGCTGAACCTATATTCCTGTCGATAGACGGACAGAACGAGAAGTTACGCTTGTCAGTTCTACTGGATATGGTCCCTTAAAATACAGTCTGTCAAGTTGTGTGAAGATTTTTTTTAGATAGTTTGAGATTAACTCTTTTCCCGACAGCAACAAAAAAAGTTGCCAGCCACCGCTGCATTTTTAACCATTTTCACAAAGGTTTCATGGCACCGCAAATCGTTTGTTTTATGAATATCTGAACAAAAGAAGGAACCGTCTCTGCTTTTAAACAAAATAACATTTTTATTCTAGCTTAATGCATTCTTTTTTTATCAACATGTGAATAAGTTTCATAATAAAATATTTTCACTCAGAAATTGCTTGTAAATTTCACAAGTGCTTGGAAGCAAATGACAAGTTGACCTAAATGTGTGGGGTTTTTTTAGACTGAAGAATTTTGAAGACTAATTTGTAAAAAAAAAAAAATGTATAACTAAACAAGTGTCACATTTGGGCCTTGCACAATTACCCCCAGGCTTCTTTACCCCTATAGCTTTCAGTTCATAGTAACATCCTCTTATAGTGTCCTATCATCTGGTTTATGGCAAGAAAAAAAACAAAACAATATTCCTTCATCTCTTTCTGCCATTTGTCCTGTTGCAGAGGCTCTGTATGTCACATGTAAACTTCAGAACTGCACAGATGCCAACAAGGGCAAACCTTTTCCTGGATACATTGACCCCAACTCCCTGGTGGTCCAAGATGAGTATGTGTTTGTCCAGGTGAGTAATGTATAGAGGGGACTAGTACCTTTGACTAGTACTAGATAATGGAATGAAGCTTAATGCATGCCGTGTGTGTGGCGTAATGAACGGAAGCTTGTTTCCTCCACAGAATAAAAAATAAAATAGGTAATTGTGACATTTTATCTCACAATTCTGACTTTTTTTTCCGTAATTGCAAGTTTATATCTCACAATTCTGAGAAAAGGTCAGAATACATACACTGTAAAATATGATATTATCAATACCATATGACAACATGTTTTTACATTGCTTTAACTCATCAAAATAAGTAAACCTTTTTATTTTTTATGTTATACAAGATTCAACAAATTTTTTTAAGTCAGTTTAATGAATTTTGAGTTGTAATGACTTTTTGAGTTTGAAGTTGAGTTGAGTTTGACTTTTTGAGTTGCAGTTACTTAAACATCCAAGTTAAGTGTACTCGCAATTGAAAGAAGTAAAGACTGTATTGTGAGATATGAACTTGCAATTGCGAGATATATACTCAGAATCGCGAGAAATAAAGTCAGAATTTTGAGATATAAATGAATTAATTGTAACTTTTTTTTCTAGCAGTTGCGAGTTATGAAGTCCGAATTGTGAGATATGAACTCTCAAGAACTCTCACGCAATTACCTCATTTATTTTTTTATTCCGTGGCAGAACAAGTTCCATATTAATGCACTTGGGAATGGCTGTAGCAATACATATTTTCTTACAATATTGCATTGATATTTATATATCAATATTTTTGCATTTCCTACAGTTCTCTTTTATTTTAGCTAGCTACCTTCATTAAATGACCTTCAGTTATATGTTTGCACTTTTCCAAATGATTTCATAAGATTTAATATATATATATTTTCTTTGGGGTTTGATTGACGGTCCTTCACTGCTATCTGGACAAATGCAATGTCGATGCATAACATTTTAGCTACCTTTGAATATTTTGGGCCCTGTATTAAGCACTTAATCTCAATAGCACTTAATCATAATACCAGGTGTAAACATGGTTTATGGTGAAGCAAAGATAGAAACTAATCCTCCAAAATTCAGTGTTATGCATTTGGCACTGTTTCAACTGATCTAATCATGTAATTAGATCTAATCATCTTATCACTGAACTGTGGCAAACATATCGCCGATAGCCAGCCCTAATATGTGACCAATATCCGGTGGCACTCGAAATGTTACTTCTTTCTAACCTGTCCTTGTCCTGTCTGTTTGTGATCCCTCCATTACCCTAGGTGTCAACCGGTGGCCGGCCAATCTACTATGTGTCATTCAGGCGAGATGTGTTTACACCTATGAAGCTTCCCAAATACACCCTTCCAAAGGTAGGGTAACTCATTCACACTTGCTCGACACGAAGTCGGAATCTGCCACACCGTGACAGAGTAAACAAACATTGCTATTTCAGACCCAGATCATCATGTCCCTCGATGTTAGCCTTTGAAGCTTCAAACCTTTACAAAATTAGATTTTTTTTTCTGGCATCTGGCAGGCTTTTACTTCTGAGCGAGTGAATTCAGGGACGCAGATGCTACCGCGGTCCCTCGCCTCTCAGGATGTTGTGTTATTATTCAAAGCTTAAAATCTGCTGCGCTCACATGACAATTAAACATGTTTTATTCAATCAAGCTCTCGGCGCTCCTTAAAGCACACACCCAGCAACCCTTGCGCGGTCTGGGGTAGATGAAATGCCAGCATGTGGTTTTGTTGCATTTGCCCAACTGACAAGCTCAATTTAAGGCTAATAAGAATATTTGCCGTACGCCGGAGCTTTGAGCAAAACAAGCCAGGTGAGTGTTGGGTCTGATACTGATTATTAATCGGATTCAGCTCAGTGGGGTGAAACCACCAATGCACTCCAGCTGTCCCCTGCCATCCCGGCAATAACATTCATATTCAATCTAACTTGATTGGAGGCAAAAATCACATTTAAAGGTTAAAGTCGTCCTCCTTTGATGAATGTAAATAAGAAAGGTAAAGGTGTTTTGATGTTTTGAACATTAAAAGGAACTTTGAAGGCTTGCTTTTACTTTCTGAAGAAGAAAAAGACAGAGCGGATTGCTTAGTCATGGACTTCATTGGGAAACAGTGAATAAAATTTAACTGAAGTTTATTGACTTCAATAGTAATAAACATAGAGATATCAGCTAGATAGAAAAGATAAATTACTACACAACAGCAGTTACATTACCATATATGTATGTGCATATATACCATTTAGTTCAGTTGGACAACGGACAATAGAAATATAAACTGAAAGCGTTTGCTTTGCTCCATACAGCACAAACTGTTGGGGTCAGATTTCACGTATCACGTAAAGCTGGTCAATAACCGCAGAGATATTGTTAGAAAAACTAAAACCTTGACTTCCTAATTATGTGTACTTTTTATATATAACTGTTTTATTTTGGTCTGGTTATGGCAACTGTTTGTTTTATACAATTCAATAATTGTATTTGTTGATCAAAAAAATTATTTCACTTATCACGTGACGAGAGTAAAGAGTTGACTGACAAGACGAAAACAGATCCTGAGCGTCAATGATAACAACAAGGTGTCCACACCCAGCCCGATCTCACGGGAAAACGTACAAATTCTAGGAGGTGGCTTATTCGTACTAATTCATACGACCTGACTCGTACGAATTAGTAAAAAAACATATTTTACGAATTGGCCAATTCGTATGAATTCATACGAATGACCTACCCCTGACCCCGCCCCTAAACCTACCCATCACGTGGGTTTAGACAAATCGTACAAATTCGTACGAGTGAGGTCGTACGAATTAGTACGAATTAGCCAACTTTTTATCATTCGTACGAATTCGTACGAATTGGTCGTGAGATAGCGTTGCCACACCTGCACAGTGTGCACACCAAATCACAAATGTATGGAACGCCAAGCAGGTCATATTTCGCCATTAACCAAACGCTTGGTGTCCAGAAAATGTCGGGTTTTACGGCGTTTTAGACGAAAAGACGCCGCAAAATATGATGTTCTGTAGTACAAGCGTGAATTACACCGTTTTCACCAGAACCTGCAGTAATATCTACATTTTAGATATGTTTGGCTATCCATACCGCACGTGAGAAATCCAAACACACGGAAATCCACAAATGCACGCGTGATCGCAAATTCGTAAAAGTGAACACAAATTCAATACCCAGCATATTGATAGCGCAATACAGGTGTTGTCGCAAGTTTATATACCGTTGTGAAAGATTCCTCACTGTGACATCCATAGTTCAGAGTTAAAAAGTATGTCTCAGAAACATGTTAATGTTGTTATTAGTAATTAATTGGTAATACTTTATAATTTGTCATAGTTGAATGAGGTAATTAATGAGGCTAATCTTCATTCAGTAATTACTGATTACCTAATAAGGATCTTAGTCATATATTTGCTATTGCTTACTGATTAGTTAAGCTTGTTTTCATATTGGTTAATAGTAGTAGCTGAAGTGTCGATGTAGTCATTTGTATTGCATTACTTCCTGACCATTATTCTAAAGTGTTAACCAAATTATTACACAAAACTGAAGTCATGCTGCTACACTGGGCCGAATGTGATCCACTAGTGCATCATTTATAACCTATTATAAAACGTTCCATGTCCGATTTATTGACTTTTTTTTTATTGACGTATTTAAATATTGGAGTTAAAGCAGAGGCCAAACATTCTTTCGTCCAATAAATCACTGAGATCTGTCTTATGAAACCTCTTTTCCTTTTTTCCCAGGATCTGCATGTGATCAGTACAGATGAGAACCGGGTCGTGGCGGCGGTTCAAGAGTGGAACCAGAATGACACTTACAATCTGTATGTGTCAGAGTCCGGAGGCATTTACTACACGCTGGCTTTGGAGAACGTCATGAGCAGTATGGGTCCAGAGGGAAATGTCATGATAGATCTGTATGAGGTACCTCTCTAAAACAGAACGGTGTCATTTAGCTGGTTTCCACACTGCACAGATGTATGCTGATTCAATAACACTGCTTCATGTTAAAATGTCCCTGGATATTAAAAGCACGAGCAAATTGGATACACTAATTAATGCTAATTGATTGTAGTGCTAATTGATTTAATAGCAGCTCATTTTTTTTCAGACATTGATTACATAATTATCAGTGGATTATCTAAACAAGGAGCAGTTAGGAACCTTGAAATAAAGCAGAATGCTGTCTATATGGATCTTAATGTATAGGTGAAATCCATTGACGTGGTAATTTCATAACATAACATAACATATGAAACAGAGAAAATTACTCACTGCTCTTGACTAAATAACTTTTGTTGCTTTAATAAGGATTAATCTATAATTAATTTATAATTTATGCAGTGCAGACTGTTTGATAACTTTATTTGATATCTGTATACACTCACCTAAAGGATTATTAGGAACACCATACTAATACTGTGTTTGACCCCCTTTCGCCTTCAGAACTGCCTTAATTCTACGTGGCATTGATTCAACAAGGTGCTGAAAGCATTCTTTAGAAATGTTGGCCCATATTGATAGGATAGCATCTTGCAGTTGATGGAGATTTGTGGGATGCACATCCAGGGCACGAAGCTCCCGTTCCACCACATCCCAAAGATGCTCTATTGGGTTGAGATCTGGTGACTGTGGGGGCCATTTTAGTACAGTGAACTCATTGTCATGTTCAAGAAACCAATTTGAAATGATTCGAGCTTTGTGACATGGTGCATTATCCTGCTGGAAGTAGCCATCAGAGGATGGGTACATGGTGGTCATAAAGAGATGGACATGGTCAGAAACAATGCTCAGGTAGGCCGTGGCATTTAAACGATGCCCAATTGGCACTAAGGGGCCTAAAGTGTGCCAAGAAAACATCCCCCACACCATTACACCACCACCACCAGCCTGCACAGTGGTAACAAGGCATGATGGATCCATGTTCTCATTCTGTTTACGCCAAATTCTGACTCTACCATCTGAATGTCTCAACAGAAATCGAGACTCATCAGACCAGGCAACATTTTTCCAGTCTTCAACTGTCCAATTTTGGTGAGCTCGTGCAAATTGTAGCCTCTTTTTCCTATTTGTAGTGGAGATGAGTGGTACCCGGTGGGGTCTTCTGCTGTTGTAGCCCATCCGCCTCAAGGTTGTGCGTGTTGTGGCTTCACAAATGCTTTGCTGCATACCTCGGTTGTAACGAGTGTTTATTTCAGTCAAAGTTGCTCTTCTATCAGCTTGAATCAGTCGGCCCATTCTCCTCTGACCTCTAGCATCAACAAGGCATTTTCGCCCACAGGACTGCCGCATACTGGATGTTTTTCCCTTTTCACACCATTCTTTGTAAACCCTAGAAATGGTTGTGCGTGAAAATCCCAGTAACTGAGCAGATTGTGAAATACTCAGACCGGCCCGTCTGGCACCAACAACCATGCCACGCTCAAAATTGCTTAAATCACCTTTCTTTCCCATTCTGACATTCAGTTTGGAGTTCAGGAGATTGTCTTGACCAGGACCACACCCCTAAATGCATTGCAGCAACTGCCATGTGATTGGTTGATTAGATAATTGCATTAATGAGAAATTGAACAGGTGTTCCTAATAATCCTTTAGGTGAGTGTATTTCCTACCTGTTAGACAGAAATGGCACATGTAAATATGACATTTATTATGGGTTTATGTGAGGATTGTTTGAACTTCACTTAAGTTAAAAGTTGTTATATTTTTTGAAGCCTAATGTTTAAAACTGGGGGGAAAATCATTTTCATGGAGACATCAGTCGCTGTATTAGTATCAGAGATAAAAAGATACCATTAGTTTAAATTATTTAAAATATACTGTCTTTATGCTATTTCTACATTAATTTGGAGGTTAACTGTGAATTTATTACATTATAAAATATATTAAAAATGTAAGTGTTTTTAATTGCGATTGATCACGATTAATCACAGAAAAATACTGTATTAATGTAGTTATTTTTTTTAATCGGTTGACAGCACTAATATATATGTATGTATATGCATATGTTCCAGTTTATATATACATATATATTACTGAATTACTATATCACAAATACCAGACACCATATTTTAAATCTTAATTTGCTGTTTCTAACACATTTCTAAGCATCCAATTTTACTCCGATTTCAAACCACATTTGGGTTTGTATTTATCTGTTTGTAATTATTCAATATGTTTTTGTTCTGTTCAGACTACAAACAACTAAACGGATTAAGCAAAAAAAAAATTTGCAGCCTGTCTGAACAAAACCTGTTTCCAATTCTAAATCTACACTTGCTTGACTTTGCAAATACTTGTATGCCACATGATATCTTGCAGTTTGAGAGCATGTAGGGCTTCGGAGTGTTCTTAAGTTCACAAGTTTTTATAGGACTGCATTTGGGTCTGATAGGAGTGAAGCCAGTGATTAGGATTTGGGTGTAGACCGCTCATCTCTTTGAAGAATACGCCATCAGGTCTCTATTCATGCGCCTCTAGATGGAACGGCGCATTGCAACAGAGGCCAGCAGGTGTCAAGCTATCTCCTGATCAAATAATTAAACTGTTGATGATAGCAACCCCCATAAAATCACATTTGGCCTTCGGATAGGCTGAAGA
Organism: Rutilus rutilus; assembly: GCA_021464565.1. Classification (NCBI taxonomy): domain Eukaryota; kingdom Metazoa; phylum Chordata; class Actinopteri; order Cypriniformes; family Leuciscidae; genus Rutilus; species Rutilus rutilus. The sequence continues at coordinate 25,728,528 of JAJAQA010000002.1, forward strand.
GTCCGGTGACTTGATTGAGGTCGCCACCTCCATGTAACATATGCTAAAATCTCAGCCGTCGGCGAGATTGGAATATTCATCAATTATTGAATAGCGAGTGTCCTCCGAGTCCCATCCCGGGCTGCCTCTTCTCCTCTCTAGTGCTTCCTGGCCCTGAAGAGATGTCACTTCTGTTCAGGATGGACATGGATTACCTTCTCATTCCCTTACATACTCTCATTCCACTCCGATATATATATTTTACTAGGAACGGCGCTTTTGAGAAGTTCTCTTGGCTGGGTTTAGTTCAGGGACACTAAGTAATAAAAGCGGCTTGTTTACCTATAGGTGGAAATATTGAAATGGTGTAACTTTACAGATGTGATTATTAGTGGTGCATCTCTTCCTCGTTATCTTGCTTGTTCCCATCCCTAGGTGGCAGGGATAAAAGGCATGTTCCTGGCCAATAAGAAGATAAATAATGAGGTGAAGACTCATATAACCTATAATAAAGGCCGAGACTGGAGGCTCCTGCAGGCTCCCTCGGCTGATCTCAGAGGGAACCCAATCCATTGCATATTGGTGAGTGGAAGTGTGGGGAAAACAGAAAGCAAGAGATTTGTCCAAATTTGACATTCATAGATGAGCTTTATGAGGTCATTGCTCTTTCCAACACCCAACTTATCAGATTTTATCTTTTGAAATATTAAACAAGGCTGGGTGTTTCTTCAACTGCAGGCACTTTGGGTTGATTCTTATTAAAACTAACAAATTTATATATTTATAATCATTGTTTTATGAATATCACATTAAGTCTGTCTTTATTTTTTTTTTTTTTTTTTTATCACATCACCTTCATTATTTATTTATGTTTTGCTTCTTTTCAAATGCTGCTTGTTTTATTGCCTCTTTGTTCCAGAGCCAGACTTTCAATCTTAAAATATGAAAATCAATCATACAATTTGAATCATTCGAACTATGATAATAGGAACAAAGAGTTTAAAAATAATAACCCATTTCAATATGTACTGTGTGAAAATGGTTTATTAGACAAATTCAGATCCTAAATTATGTCTATCATTTCACATAACATCCAACAATTTTGGCCCTAATAATCTCTTTTTTTTTTAATCTTTTTATGATTATTGTATTTTTATTTTAATTTTTCATGAAGGGGCATACTTGAAATATGAGATGTGGGGGAAAGCAGACAGATTAAGATAAATAGCCTATCATTTGTGAACAGAATATTTTATTGTGTGTCATCTCCAATCAAGCTTCAATTTTGTCAAATTATGTAAAAGGTGTGAAAATGTTGTTTAATTTTATAGATAAAATGTTAGCTATGAAATTAGCCTTTGAAAGAGTAAGGAGAAAAAAAAAAAGATTACAATTTTGTACAAAAAATTCTGGCATTGTCTTTTCCATCACCGAATGCTATAAAGCACAGTGTTATTTTTTAACTACAAAAAATGCTCATGAGACAATACACGATATTGGGTTCATGAGAATGAGACGATATTTTAATACTATTTTTAAGAAATCTTCAATGATGATATGACAGGAAAAGAAAGAATTTTAAACTGAAAGTCACAAAATGCAAAACAGTGCAGGTGCGTTTTGAAATGTTTTAACTAATATAGGGCTGTCTCTCATGATTATTTTGGTAATCGAGTAATCGGTCGATTATTTTGATGATTAATTGAGTAATTAGATCATATTTTTTTTAGGTAATAAAAATAGACAAATAGCTAAAAAAAATAAATAAAAAAAAAAGAACAATAGCCCATACAATTACTTCAAATATATATAATAACAATGAGGCAATAATAATTGGTTCAAAAAAGTATAAAAAGCAAGTAATCATATGGTTGAATTGAATAACACTTAAAATTCATATGTAATATACATAATATAAACATAATCAACTTTAAGTTTTATAAAAAAAAAAAAAAAAATTGCTTGCAGAGGGTGCCAAATGGCCTGGTGATTGTTGTTGTTACACTTGACAGCATGATCAAATCCTTGTTTAATATTGGCCAAACAACATGTAATTCAAATGTCCACTTAATATTTAATATTTGTCCACTTCTTTACGATAGAAATGCTACAGCCACTGTCATTTATTGAACAAGAACATGTGGGCATCAAAACAAGCAAACTCATATCGAGGGTTTCATTTTTTACTTTTATTTTGAAATCGGGATGAAAATTCACATATTTATATTGATGTATTCTCCTCTGTTGGCGTAGGTTAATAAATGATTTACATAAAACATCTGGTGATATTTTCTAAAGGTCTATACAGAGCCAAAAGTGTTGTTGAAGAAACACTCAGCTAGATATGGTCATAATTGATCATATTTTGCACAATATCTTCATCACATTAAAAAACAAAGACGTTAACAATATGCAAACAGAATGTGTATTCCTGTGGACATGGGCATTTGGAATAGGTCTACGTAATCAGTGCTGCTTGTCATTGCAAATGACAAGACATATATTTCATTCCGTGGAGATGTTATCCATCCCCTGTGAATGGCATCCACAACCCCACAAAAATGCAAACAAAAATAATTACCCTTTGATAAACTCAACTAATTAATGGTCCTGCTTGTGCCCATGCCTTCACCATCCATTACAGAGCTATTTGTTAGAAAATGTCAAAGTTTTAATAAACCCCTAAACAACCCTTGCAACATGTGCTTACCATTGGCATTTCCAGACTTATAATGAGAATTGTGTCACTAAAGGTTATTCCAATCAAAATTAATGTTTGGAGAGAAAAAAAAAAAAAATCACAAGCTTTTGCTGTTATGGGATTTTTTTTTTAATGGGATTTTATTCGAGCCCAAGCACAATGACAGTTTAGTGGAGGCTGGGGTTTTATCGATTTAGAGACCCTGTTTGATCTGGATTATTTTTTTGCTTCTAGCCGTACTGTTCCCTGCATCTTCACCTGCATGTATCAGCAAACCCGTACACATCTGGAAATATAGCCAGCAGAGAGTCGGCTCCTGGAATCATAGTGGCATCAGGTGAGTTTGGGTGAAAGGACTGATCCTGTAGTTTAGAGAGAAATTTTCCTTGAAAACTAAATATTTTTCACTAAAATCATTATCGTTACTTCGGCAAAAACATTATAGATGGGATAACGCAGAGTGATCTCATTTCATACATAAAGTGTACAAGTACACTACCGTTTAAAAGTTTGGGGTCACACGATTTTTTTTTTGTTTTTGAAAGAAGTCTCTTATGCTCACCAAGGCTACATTTATTTGATTGCAATTATTAGGTCAGAATTGCTGGCCAAAAATGTGCAATTCTGAGAAAAAAAAAAGACTTTCTGACTTTCGGGAAAATTCTGACTTTATTTCTCAAAATTGCGACATTTCTCAGAATGGCAAGTTTATATCTCACAATTCGGACTTTATAACTCACAATTGCGAGTTTATATCTCACAATTCTGAGAAAGTCAAAATTGCGACTTTATGGGCCCTATACACCCGGAGCAGTGCAGCCTCAAGCACGACGCAAGTGTGTTTTGCTAGTTTCAGCCCGACGCAGTTATCATTTTCACGTCCTGTTTAAAGATCAAATGCATTTGTGCTCATTTGTGCGCCCATGGCTGCTGGTCTGAAAACGAGGTGTGTTCAGGTGCATTGTTGGCGCGTTGCTATTTTGAGGCAACTGAAATAGACTGCGCCATTGACCAACAAAACCCAGGTCTAAAGTAAATGGCGCAATATTTGTTTTTTTTTTTATTTAAAGAGCGCGTTAGTAATGTGCGCCTATAGGCGGGTCCACACCGCATGTACACTCTGCTCACAGGGACGCACAGCAGCACACAAACATGCCAAATATTCAAAATAAAAGGATTACAATGTAAAATATTATTATTGTGTACATCAAGATATGGTGGAATCCGGCTTGTCCCGTTGATATTCTGCTTGTACGCTTTTACCTCGAGCACGAGCAGATCCGTTTCCTTGCTAGAGAAGCATTCAGTCTTTCCGCATGCAAATTCCACCATGTAAATAGCGAATCCGCCACGGCGCGAGTGCAACTGGCTTTTAAAGGGAATGGGAGATGAGACTCTGATTGGTTTATTTTGCGTTATGCGCATAACACACCCATTACTCATTAACAGAATAGGGACAACATTTTTAGACCATGCGCCGGGTGAGCCGACCATTTTTCCCGTTGTTAAACTAGCAAAAGTGCACTTGCGCCATGCACCACTTAGATGGTTAAAATAGGGCCCATAATCTCAAAATTCGGACTTTATTTCTCAAAATTCAGACATTTCTCAGAGTTGCAACTTTATATCTCACAATTTGGACTTTATAACTCATAATTGCGAAGTTATATCTCACAATTCTGAGAAAGTAAAAATTGCGACTTTATATCCCAGAATTGCAACTTTATACAATTTGGACTTTATAACTC